>QNGE01008328.1:3298-17636 GCA_008508345.1 Paragonimus westermani
GTGGACTAAGTGTCTCCGGATATTCAGTTCACAGGGTCGACCCCGCCCGAAGAAGAATGAGGCGCTCCATAATATTTCCTTGGCCACACCTCCTGACACCCACTGTTATTGTCGGAATTCATGTCCCTGATAAATGTGACCCCTGTGGAATCAATTAGCACTGCATGAGAAGATTCATTTCCAGCGGGGGTTATTCATCGTTCTCCCACATCCGACATCTCGGACGACGTTGTACTTTTCTTGAGCCTAGAAAGCTTCCTGAAACTAGAACGTTTTGCTCACTTGCTCACTGAGGGCGACTTTAGTGCACCCTAGATAAATCGGACAATGATTCCCCACCAGAACCGCGAATGCGGATTCTTAACTTTCTTAAGGACGCTGACACAACAAAGAGCGTGGACACAGTAGGCCAGCGCCCCGACGCAGCATCGTCCCGGTCAGGACCTACCCGTCACTAGTGAGAGCGGACTGGTAGACAGATTGATCAGCGAACCACCACTTAGACATAGTGGCACTCTCCTCCCACCCTTGATGTTGTCTGCCGATACTGAACCGTTCTCTAACGATTCAAGTTCACACCGAGTTACGCGTAATCTGCTGATCCGGTAAATGCCCCTCAATATTCAACGACAGGTATGATCCATCCTCGAAACGGTTAACGAGAAGACGCTCGTGATAACCAGATTTAGTACGGTACTAGTTGAATCAGTGTACAGGAAAATTGAGTCTCTAACCTCGAATGTGAAAATCCTCAGAAATCGAAGGAAGAAAGTGTCTGTACAACAAACCGACAACCAGAAACCGATCAACGATGATGGACGATGAAACTGGTCGAGCTCATTCAAACAAACGGTTATTGGTTTGTTCGGAGCAAAACGACTGTTCATGCACCGAGAAAGGGTAGAAACTGTAAGTTACTCGAGAAAAAATGCCGGGAAAATGTCTAATTTCGGTATTTAGAAGTTTACAGGGCTCGGATTAAATAGGGGTGAGGGGAACGGTCAAAGTAGATGGTGTAAGAACAAAGATGAGTAACTTAACTTATTCAGGGGAAAAGCAAAGCGTAGGGCCATCTTTCACCATCAACCAAATGACACCGATCCCAAGATAACGCATCAGACCTTGACAAAATCAAGAGGCAACAACAAAGTCCATGGTTTGAAATTTCAATCAAGCTGGTCTTAACGGCCTGAGAATCTACATAAGTTCAACATTTTGTGGCTATGACTCCGGGGACCATAAGCACTATGAGTTTCGAAGCGCAAGTTCGAAAGCGGACGACTTATTTATACCGCGCAAACTGTGCATTTTCTCTTATCGGCCACCCCTTCCGCATGGAATACGCCGTCTTCCCGACAACCTTTTCCATTTATTCGCAAAGCATAAGCTTACAGGAAACTCAGAGGACCTGGGCGCGTCCCACATTGTCCGAAACAGGTGTAGAAGCGAAATCCGCAAACACATCACACATACAAAAAGAGAACCTCCTCAGAGCCTGCGGGAACAAAGCGTCTTATTTAAGCATATGCAACGACTAATGGAGAACGAACCTTCAGCTCTTTCTTTACGACTGCCCAACGAGGAGACTCCATCTAACTCTCTGATTGTGACTGAGTTATTCGAGGAGTACTGCTCGTCACTCTACAACGTCACATCCCCGAGCTTTCATTTTCTGTTTTCGGGGCAGAAGTTCAGGCAACCACTTTTGACCGCCGAGTTTTCTGTGCTAGATGTTGAAGACCCATTACTCAAGGTTAATTCACACAGTGAAATAGGTCGTGGCATGACCTATCCCAGAATACTTCAGGAGGCAGCTGTTAGTCTGGCTGAACCCCGTTATAAGCTGTTTAAGCAAACACTTCGGATTAGCATCCTCCCTAGCGCATGGTAAGAGGCAACGGTCACACTCATATTTGAAGTGGGTGACCGACACACTCCGGCTAGCTATCGTTCAATCAACTTTACTGGCATTTCAAGCAAGATAACGGAGTTCCTACTAAAACGCGCCATACTCAATCACTTCTTATCGAATAATCGTTTTTTCTTCCACACAACATGGCTTCCTTCCTAATCGGTCGCGCATAACAAACGCTTATTTTCATGAATAGTCTGACGGAGGCCAAAGACAATGGCCTCATCTCAGATGCCATTTTCTTCGATTTCGCCCAGGCTTTTGACCGTGTCCCACACGGCCCCCTGAAACACAAACTGGAAGCCTATGGTATTCAAGGAGATGTTTTTCGCTGGGTTGCCTCTTTTCTTGATAATAGAACGTTTGGAGTCAAGACCGGATCAGACCTTTAGTCTCCCTTTTTCATTATCGCGGGATTTGCCCAAAGGTCAGTGCTAGGTTCTTTGTTATTCATAATTTACGTCAACGACCCTCCGAACAATTTTTCCAGCAACGCACTATCATACGCAGACGACCTAAAAATCTGGAATGCCACTGATCCCAGTGCACTACAGATTGATTTTCACGCGATCAAGCGCTGGTCTAACGATTGGAGTCTTGCACTCATTAACAGTAAGCGTGCTCACATGTCACTGGGTGGATATTCTGGCGATGCCTACATGATTCAAAGCGCATCTAGCACAGTAGATATCATGAGAATCGATCTGAAGAAAGATCTGGGCATCTGGTTGTCATCCAACTTGTCCTCCACGTATCGCCATGAGATGGCGGCAAAAGAGGGATTTTCCGCTGTTGTGTTGATTATGCGCACTTTCCCCCGAATGGACAAGAATGATTTTCAAACGCTTTACGGGATTTATATAAGACCGCTTCTCGAGTATGCCAATCAGATCGTGTATACCGGCCTGAAGAGAGACATATTAGCTGTTAAGAGTGCCCAGCGCGCGGCTACCGAAATGGTCGTGGGCCTGAGTAATGTTACTTACGAGTCTCGTCTTGACATTCTCGACCTGCACCCACTTAGATTTACGAAACTGCGGGGCGATTTAATACTCAAACACTTCTCCAGAGTAGGTCTTGTAGAAGAGTTCTTCAATGTAACGGATGACGACGGTCGACGAGGACATAATAGGAAGCTTTTCAGGCTTCGTCTTCGGACCTTTCTTAGGCAGCAGTGTTTTTCTTACAGGGTTAAAAACTAGTGGAACAACCTTCCTTCTGAGGTCGTCAGAAGTGCTTCTAGGGGTTGTTTCAATGCTTTGCTTTCTCATTTATCTAAAGTTGCATTATGTGAGCAAATGTACCGTTCTTGGTATTCACTGTAATCCCAAAGAGCTGTGCCACACCCTGTTTTCAATGATCATCTTTCAGTTCAACAGACGCCCGCTGACGCTGAACAAGGAAAACCGACTGGATCCGGGAACCTTAGGCCCCTGTCTCGAACCAGTGTATCAGTCGCTGAAATCGCTGAAATCAGACCACCACTGGTCACAAAGACCTCGTAGCTGCCGGAACACTTATTGTTAGTGTAGCTACGGAACTGCACAAGCGGTTACACTGTGCAAGCAAAGTCCCTGCTTGCACTAATTAGGGAATCAGTTTAGGGGTGAATTAAGGCTAATTTCGGGAACATTTAGGGATAGATTCTTCTGATCAACAGTGTTTTGGTTGATGAGAACGTGTTTGTTCGCCTGTGAGCCAGTATACTCCGTATTTACAGATTATATGAAGTAACCAACACAAAGGAACTGCATTAAACTCCAAGAAGTTTTTGTTATGCGTATAAACTAGTATCCAGTCCGTTACATTTGTTAGGGTTGCGTTAGGGATTTTGTCCCAAATCGCTAACAAATCCCTAAACAGACCCCTGATTAATCCCAAAATCACTTAGGGATTTGTTAGGGGTTTGGGACAGAATCCCTAACGCAACCCTAACAAATGTAACGGACTGAATACTAGTTTATCCGCATAACGAAAACTTCTTAGAGTTTCATGCAGTTCCTTTGTGTTGGTTACTTCATATAATCTGTAAATACGGAGTATACTGGCTCACAGGCGAACAGACACATTCTCAGCAACCAAAACACTGTTGATCAAAAGAATCTATCCCTAAACGTTCCTGAAATTAGCCTCACTTCATCCCTAAACTGAATCCCTAATTAGTGCTAGCAAGGGTGATGGTGTTCGACGTACCCGACAGAATTCCTCCGTTGTCAGTGAGAAGGATCTTACTTTAAGCCTGCAAAATAGAAGAACAAGAGCGCTACTGTTTAAGACTTTGCAAGAAAGTACAGCAGGAGCACTGTCCATTGTTGCTACAGTTCACAAGTGAACTTGTAGCAAACGAATTTGTCAAAAGACAAGAGCAAATCAGGCGTGGCACAAATTTTAAGCCCATAAAATGTTTGGTGACAAGACGCCACTCCAAAGGGAAATATTGCGAGCCAATAGTTCCCGAGAAAAGGACACAGTCAACAACCTCGTCGATCTGACCGCAGATCTCGACTGCTCAATGAGTTCTGTGAACCCGCAAGTTAACGCTGGAAACGCCGATGTGTCGCCGGTTCAGGCGAACACTGGAGAACAAACCACGTCTGGTTGTAATAACGCCAGGGGCGTTCGAGTTTCCGCGATGAAACGGCTATTGCTAAACACACATCCCGTAGTGCTCAACGTCTCCCTCTGTCAACCACAATCTTGACTAGAAAAATTCCTAGGACTAAGGCACCCATAGTTACACAGAACACTGGAAGAAGCAGCTCAAATGCCACTGAAAATGGCACGGCTGCGGAAGCGGAGACATCCACTTCCTATCAGGGGACTTTCTCTCCGTTATATGGGATAGCCGGAATTACAAACGGCAAGTCCGAAACACCTGGACAATGCTCTAAATCAACAGTAAGACCTGTGAGGTGTTCACTAGAGCACAGTGTTTTGGATTTGCAATATAAGAGTAAACCGAAAGAGCTTTACTAACGTCATGAATCTGGTTTTAAAAACCACATTCTAAAAAACAACGCTTCGCATGTAAAACCACACAATTCGTCTCCCACTGCTTCCAGATTAACCTACTACTGTACTATGGGTCACAGTTATCATCCATTATCCGATAGCTCAGTAGTAACTCATCCTCCAACCCAAAATATGAGTGCTACTAGGAACGAAGTCCCCAATATATATACCCCAACAAGAACGTCATCACCTTATAATGTCAACAACACAAATGTATGCCAAACCAGCCCATTTTTATTACACCCCTCGGTGTTCCATCAACCGCCACTCGGTCGCCCTCTCCACGTCCCACTCTGCCGTTCCTCCATAGTGGCACTCTTCCAGCACTTCCTATCATGGAGCCAAACTTCTACAACATCCACTTGAATATAAGCAGAAACTCGGTACATTCCTTAGATCAGGCATTTCCATTTGGTATTTCGCGACCCACCGCCCCATTTGTCATTAATTTTTTTGGCAGTTTATATGTTGTATCTGACAAAAAGAATTTCGTAATTTCATCACTAATAAACGCAAGATCGTTGGTTACTAAAATGCACATTTTCAACCCCTTTGTCTTTTTATCTAAGCCTCATATCATTCTCGTAACTAAGACGTGGTGCTCTTCTGACACCCCAGACAGCCAGATGAGCATCATAGGATATCACATGATTCGTAGGGATCGTCTCACAGGACGGGGAGGTGGATGCATCATTAACCTGAAAGAGTAATTTTCCGCAGTCACACATGATGAGTCCGTTCTCCATAAACTCGAGGACTCGTTGTGGGTAATGGTCTCTATCAGTTCTCGCGAGCTACTTGTAGGATGTATTTACAGACCGCCTGATGCTGCGAACAATGATTTGACTGCCCTTATGGGGATAATGAATCATGTGTCTAACATGCCTCATGAACACAAACTGGTTGGCGGTGACTTTAACATGCCTTATATCTCCTGGACCGCATTCTCTGCTCCAGCAAAACAGGCCGAATTCCTTTCATGCATTCAGCTGAATGGTTGGAATCAACACGTCCCAACGCCCACCAGCAAGGGGCATATTTTGGATCTTATATTTACCGTAGGTATTCCGTCTGTAGAGGCGACCATAATGTCGTCGGATTCCTGATTAATTCCAATATGGCTACCAAACGGACAGTTGTATTCTACCGTCCGATCAAATTCATTGATTGGAATGCCTTTTTCTCCCTACTAAGATCTTTAAATTGGAGTGCCTTTTTTCGCACATCAGACCAAAGCATAGCAGCTGGCGAATTCATCAGACAATCAACGTTTTGTATCGATCTTTTGGCCCCCATTAAATCAAAACGTGACGGCTCGTATGTACAAGGTAAAATCCTTACTGCGAAAGAGACCGACAGACTTGAAATGCTTAAGTCGAGGCACTGAAGAACACTAGACTTTTCCCTGATGATGCAACTGAGCAAAATGTTTTGAACGCATAGAACGTCAGATGCGAATCCGTCAAATAAACGAAGAGAAACTTGCACTCAGTAGTGAACAGAAAGGCACGAGGGACCCCACTATAAAAATTATTACTCTCAAAGTAAAAACGGTTGTCGATGACCCTGTAGCGGTGTGCGAAATCTGCAACTCACACTTCCATGCCTCATTTAGCATAGAAAGCTCTTCATTACCTGCTAGTATCCCATCGAAAACATAAAGTTTTAAGTAATTTTCTAATCGATGTTCGAAGTGTTCGTTTACATTTAGCTAGCATTAGGCCCTCAATCCATCCTGGACCAGATGGTATCCCACCAATGGTCGTTAAGCAGGCAGGTGAGCATATACCCATTCTATTACTCAATTTGTTTAACCTATCACCTTTATCCAGCACCTACCTTCCTCTGTAGAAAGCCTCAATCATTATGCTTTGTCACAAGAGTGGTCCAAGGCAGGACGTTAGTAACTACCGTCCCATGAATCACATGTAAGTCTGCTCGAGAATCTTTGATAGAATAATAAAGGTGCATATAGTCGATTTTTGAGGACACAACACCTCATAAACCTTTCACAGCATGGTTTCCTGAGTAAACGCTTTCGTGGGACAAATCAGCTGGAATTCGTAAACCATATCTCGACATCCGTTGACGCAGGAAATGCGGTAATTATCATCATCTTAGACATGCAAAAGGCTTTTGATCGTGTGCCTCATAAGTGCCTCTTGATCAAAATAGCATCTTTGGGCATACAAGATCCCTTGTATAGCTGGCTATCGTCATACCTTGAAGGTCGCACTCGGACAGTCAAAATAGGAGCGCACTACTCACCACTAAAACCAGTGACTAGTGAGGTGGTCCAAGGAAGCGTTCTGGGTCCGTTGCTCTTCTTAATGTACATAAATGACTTATGCGACGCTGTTACACATGGCAAACTCTTCCTGTTTGCTGACGACATCAAAATAGTTTACAAATTCCGCCAGGGCAGTAACATCAATTTCTGTCTACAAAATACACGACAGGACCTAGCGTCATTGCAGTTGTGGTGCAGAACATGACTGATGTCGTTCTCAGCGGACAAATCAAACATCATCACTTATGGTTGTAAATTACCTCATGACTCCATCTCACTAGATGATTGTAATATTGATACAGTCACTTCGGTCAGAGATCTAGGAATACGGTACTCAAACTCCTTCAATTTCTCTGAAAAAGTATGCTTCCAGGTAGCAAACACTAAAAGAACAATAGGCTGTATCAAAAAGACGTTCAGTCTACCGGCTGCCAAGCTCACGCTCTACAAAACGTGCTCGGCCTCAATTCGAGTAGTGCACTTTCATTTACTGTCATCTACGCAAGTCTGATAGGCTTGTGTTAGAAAACCTTCAACGAAGGCTTACCAAAAGCTTATTAGGATACTCTTTTTCGCTCACCTATAGACAGCGCTGTGAAAAACCTGGTATTGACCCACCTTGGTTGCGTAAACTGAAGTTTAACCTGACGCTGCTGTATAAACTCATATTCGGATGTGATTATCACAGCGTTTACCGTCCACTAACGACACAGCCCCCCACATAGTCTAAGAAATAATGATTCCAAATTGACAAACCTGATATCCCGTAAAAGTGTACGTGTGAACTTCTTCCATGTAAAGTAGTCCTACATTTGAAGTAAACTTCCAAATGAAGTCCGAACCAGTGACGACATTCAGCGTTTTCAAAAGGTTCGGACAGCTATCTTAGTTTAACACACACAATGTCTATCTTCAAACTCTCTGTATCACCTGATGACCTTTTTGAGAGTGTTCCGAGAAACATTCAGCCGTCAGATGCGCATGACGTGGATATCCACCACCCTGTCTAACGCCCTCGACATGTGAACGCGGCGGTTAATATTAAGTCCAACAGAACGACTTCATGTAGGCCTTAGTTATCAGACGCTCAGTTCATGCGGCTCTCCAAACCGTCGACTCAATTCTCCGTATGCTCAACTAAATCCCAAATACATAGCAAAATGCTACAGCAAACAGTA
This sequence comes from Paragonimus westermani, assembly GCA_008508345.1. Lineage (NCBI taxonomy): Eukaryota > Metazoa > Platyhelminthes > Trematoda > Plagiorchiida > Troglotrematidae > Paragonimus > Paragonimus westermani. Next base: position 11,691 of record QNGE01008328.1, read on the forward strand.
GGTAGGGTTATATATTCCAATAATCGTAGCAAAAAATAAAAACATCGTGTGAGTTCTTTCTCAAAAATTCCGCTAACACATTTTTGTCATAGTGAATATTATAACCCCACATTTTCTAATCTAACGCACAGAATTACATTCTCCTTCTCGATCCTCATATTATCCACTTAACGAAAAAACTTTTCTACGACGGATAGGCACACGGAACTTCGTCCTAGATGAACGGTTCGCGAAATGTTCAAATTTTTGACGTTTTTCGGGGAATCGACGCAATCATTCGTTGGAATCTGCCCAATCTTTCGTTGGATTTTGGAATTTTCTGCCCTGCCTCACCAAAGCCGACCTATCTTGTCATGTTCCGGACAAAATTGCTAACCCCTTAATGGTAAAACACTCCAAAGATGCGTTTGAACATTAATCGGGAGTGCGTTTCCTTTCGTACACGAAGAACTGGAAAACTCTGACGAAATAATTGTGACCTGAAGTTTTAGTAAAATGATACAAGTGATCTTTCCAAGTGAGATCTGAGAAACATAATATATCATAACATCGGACGTAAAAGTGTTTAAGTGGTCCATTATCGGTAATTCACTTCCGTACGTTGAATCAGCATGGCGGTGAACGATGAGAGCACGTTCAGAAGGATATCCAACTTGAAGTACAGAAAGTTTGAAGGGTATGTTTGAGACTTGTGCAGATTTCAAAGGGAAACTTGCACAAACTTTTACATAGACACTTTGCAGACAGCTGCAAGTGCTAAGAGCATAGAGGAATAGACCTGCCGCCAGGCTGCCCGTATAGAAGTGCGGTGTACAAATGCGCACATTGTACACGGCGAACGAAGCCCTCCAAACGGTAATGTTTATTTAATCAACCAATACAACAAGTTGTAGTTTTGCAGATTGCAGATGTCAAGCCTCCTGGGTCATTCAGTATCGCATTGATGGATATCGAATCGAGAAAGCAAACCTGGTGCACTCACACAACTTTTGGGTTGGTAAGCCGGATATTTATCCCCGGATTAGACGTCTGGCTATTGATGCTGAAAGGCATGTATGTGAGATGATGAGCCATTGTAAAAATGTTCTCGTGAAATGAGGATATATGTGAACAGGAATTATGGGATTAGAATGCGTTGGCAAGATTTATCAAATCTACGTACAAGACACAGCAAAATAGATGATTGCAACGAGATTATGAAGTTGCGAGATTTACTTAAAGTGGAAGGTAGCTATAGGTTTCTACTCCGGGAGAAAGTGTTAAGGTTTGTCTTGCTTGTACCGAGAGGTACATTCTAACTGTCCCAAGTATGGAGATGTCATTTTAGGATATGCAGCCCATCAGTTAAATTATGGCGGCTTTATGCTATAGCACGCTATGTTGGTAGATGTTACTGGAGTTTGGTAACGTTTTTTACACACTCGTGCCCAACGAAACCACTGCCAGCTATAGGATAGTTTTGGAAAACTTGCTGAAAATGTTGCCTTGTATGTCTGCTGTTCGCACCTTTATTGTTGACCGTTTAGCAGCACAGATGAGGGCAATCGATGAAGTCTTTCCAAATAGTTCCATCGTATTTCGCAGTTTTCATTCACCGCATGGTGTATCTCGGCGTTTCGGCCAGCTGGTAGGCATAAGCTATCATCAGAAGAACCGCATTTACCAGTGGACCCGTAATATGGTTTTCACTGGGGACAGCGGTCAATTTAACAGTTTGCCGCAGGCTGTGAAGTCTGCCAGTAATGAGATATACCAGTATCTTGCAAGTACTTGCATGCCTTATAAAAGGGGTTGGGCCTCGCATAAACTTAAGTCCACGGTTTTGTTTGGTACTCTTACCACCAACCATGTTGAGAACAAAAACAAGCACATCAAATGTGCTGTGTGAGAACGCTCCAGTGTGTATGCATTTTTTCAGTATATTGTGGAACGCTGTAACTGTGTGCTTGATGAACGCCAGTTTAGGCTGAACACTGAGCGCATGAGGTTGTTTAAGTCAGCTGTAGGCCGAGAATTTCTGTCAGTCATTTTGAAACCCTTGTCACAATATGTCAAAAATGTTTACCTTGAGAATTACAAAGGCACCCAGATAGTAGACGTAGCCTGAGCGAAAGGCACTTGGGAAGTGCGTTGCAGTAAAGGGCGCATTGTTCACGTTGACATTGTAGGATATACCAAATGTGACTGCTGTTTCCCATCCCAATGGATGCTTCCCTGTTGCCATATTGTTGCTGTGTTTCGTTTGACCGACAGACTCCTTACCAGTTTGGTTGCGAGAGAACGGTGGTTGTTGCCGGCCGACGAGGAAGCAGAACTCCCGGTTTCCTAGTTTAATGAGTTACTTGTTTGTATACCTGCACCTGTTTCCACTTCTCGTCTGGACAGAATAAGGAATGCTGATTACGTTTGTCAAGATATAGCCGTTACTGTAGGATGTATGAACTCAGGCAACAATAATAGACATGTCTCTACGTTGAGGGGGATAAATGAGTTGCTTTCTAGCCATCCTGACCTAATATTGTACTGCTCAATCTCAGGTAGGGAGGTCGTGCAGATAAGCGGCAGAGCATCGTTCGACAACTTATGGCCGGATAAAACATTGGACAACAGTACGGAATGGTATGAATCCTTCTCTTTTGACCCCGAATGGGTTAGTAGAAGACTGGTTCCGCTGTTCAGGAAATGCTTGGTAGTGAACTCGAATATCCCTACATGCAGCACCTTCCCCACAACGCGCGCCGCAAGGTGTGCTACAGAAATGCCGTCACAAGTAAGATTGCATGCATGTCAGATGAATTAAGCCTGATGCCCGCAGCTTTCATAGAACAGCCGTTTGCCTGTAGCACGCGCAGCAAGTCTAAACCTGGAAGTCGTGTGACTGACCAGGATTTGCCGGAAATTGAAGTCATCGGTGATTCCATGGAGACAGCCCGTATTATACAAGTTGCTAAGGGTACGCTAAGGCAGTTCAAAACGAACGTCAGAATGACTTTTGAAAAGCAGCGTTCATCAAACCCTGTAGACAGCAACGTTTGCCATATTTCCTTCCAAAATGAAGATCCCGTGGACTTGGACGACGACACCGTGAACTGAGTACAGTGCAGTCAGTGTTCAGGTTGGTACCACCACTACTGTGCCAACTGCAACGAGTCCGAACCGGTCTACACCTGCGTAGACTGCGACAACGTGGACTGCACGTGACCCTCCGGCAGGATTATGAAGGAACGGCGCTTTCAGGCGACATGTGAAAGAACCCAAGGCCTTATTCAGGGAAAAATAGGACATGGTTTCACGAGCTATGCTCATGTTTTCATTTTGCAGTGGTTATTACCGTAAGTCCAGTGAGGTTCACTAATTTTTCCTTCAGTGGTTCCTCTGTGGGTATACCAGACCGCTAACAATGTGCGTCTATATTCAAACCGATTTCCAGTGCTTACTGTCGTTAGTCCAGTGAGCTTCACTGAGTCCTCTTTCAGTGGTCCCTCTGTCGGCATACAAGATGATGTATATAGAATCATACATACATTTGTGTAAAACGCGATATAGGTACATATGAATTTCCGCATGTAAATTAATATGTATATATTTACATATATGTAAAACAATANTTTCTACGACGGATAGGCACACGGAACTTCGTCCTAGATGAACGGTTCGCGAAATGTTCAAATTTTTGACGTTTTTCGGGGAATCGACGCAATCATTCGTTGGAATCTGCCCAATCTTTCGTTGGATTTTGGAATTTTCTGCCCTGCCTCACCAAAGCCGACCTATCTTGTCATGTTCCGGACAAAATTGCTAACCCCTTAATGGTAAAACACTCCAAAGATGCGTTTGAACATTAATCGGGAGTGCGTTTCCTTTCGTACACGAAGAACTGGAAAACTCTGACGAAATAATTGTGACCTGAAGTTTTAGTAAAATGATACAAGTGATCTTTCCAAGTGAGATCTGAGAAACATAATATATCATAACATCGGACGTAAAAGTGTTTAAGTGGTCCATTATCGGTAATTCACTTCCGTACGTTGAATCAGCATGGCGGTGAACGATGAGAGCACGTTCAGAAGGATATCCAACTTGAAGTACAGAAAGTTTGAAGGGTATGTTTGAGACTTGTGCAGATTTCAAAGGGAAACTTGCACAAACTTTTACATAGACACTTTGCAGACAGCTGCAAGTGCTAAGAGCATAGAGGAATAGACCTGCCGCCAGGCTGCCCGTATAGAAGTGCGGTGTACAAATGCGCACATTGTACACGGCGAACGAAGCCCTCCAAACGGTAATGTTTATTTAATCAACCAATACAACAAGTTGTAGTTTTGCAGATTGCAGATGTCAAGCCTCCTGGGTCATTCAGTATCGCATTGATGGATATCGAATCGAGAAAGCAAACCTGGTGCACTCACACAACTTTTGGGTTGGTAAGCCGGATATTTATCCCCGGATTAGACGTCTGGCTATTGATGCTGAAAGGCATGTATGTGAGATGATGAGCCATTGTAAAAATGTTCTCGTGAAATGAGGATATATGTGAACAGGAATTATGGGATTAGAATGCGTTGGCAAGATTTATCAAATCTACGTACAAGACACAGCAAAATAGATGATTGCAACGAGATTATGAAGTTGCGAGATTTACTTAAAGTGGAAGGTAGCTATAGGTTTCTACTCCGGGAGAAAGTGTTAAGGTTTGTCTTGCTTGTACCGAGAGGTACATTCTAACTGTCCCAAGTATGGAGATGTCATTTTAGGATATGCAGCCCATCAGTTAAATTATGGCGGCTTTATGCTATAGCACGCTATGTTGGTAGATGTTACTGGAGTTTGGTAACGTTTTTTACACACTCGTGCCCAACGAAACCACTGCCAGCTATAGGATAGTTTTGGAAAACTTGCTGAAAATGTTGCCTTGTATGTCTGCTGTTCGCACCTTTATTGTTGACCGTTTAGCAGCACAGATGAGGGCAATCGATGAAGTCTTTCCAAATAGTTCCATCGTATTTCGCAGTTTTCATTCACCGCATGGTGTATCTCGGCGTTTCGGCCAGCTGGTAGGCATAAGCTATCATCAGAAGAACCGCATTTACCAGTGGACCCGTAATATGGTTTTCACTGGGGACAGCGGTCAATTTAACAGTTTGCCGCAGGCTGTGAAGTCTGCCAGTAATGAGATATACCAGTATCTTGCAAGTACTTGCATGCCTTATAAAAGGGGTTGGGCCTCGCATAAACTTAAGTCCACGGTTTTGTTTGGTACTCTTACCACCAACCATGTTGAGAACAAAAACAAGCACATCAAATGTGCTGTGTGAGAACGCTCCAGTGTGTATGCATTTTTTCAGTATATTGTGGAACGCTGTAACTGTGTGCTTGATGAACGCCAGTTTAGGCTGAACACTGAGCGCATGAGGTTGTTTAAGTCAGCTGTAGGCCGAGAATTTCTGTCAGTCATTTTGAAACCCTTGTCACAATATGTCAAAAATGTTTACCTTGAGAATTACAAAGGCACCCAGATAGTAGACGTAGCCTGAGCGAAAGGCACTTGGGAAGTGCGTTGCAGTAAAGGGCGCATTGTTCACGTTGACATTGTAGGATATACCAAATGTGACTGCTGTTTCCCATCCCAATGGATGCTTCCCTGTTGCCATATTGTTGCTGTGTTTCGTTTGACCGACAGACTCCTTACCAGTTTGGTTGCGAGAGAACGGTGGTTGTTGCCGGCCGACGAGGAAGCAGAACTCCCGGTTTCCTAGTTTAATGAGTTACTTGTTTGTATACCTGCACCTGTTTCCACTTCTCGTCTGGACAGAATAAGGAATGCTGATTACGTTTGTCAAGATATAGCCGTTACTGTAGGATGTATGAACTCAGGCAACAATAATAGACATGTCTCTACGTTGAGGGGGATAAATGAGTTGCTTTCTAGCCATCCTGACCTAATAT
>QNGE01008329.1:0-17628 GCA_008508345.1 Paragonimus westermani
ATCAGAAATAATAGTAGATTGAGTGTAGTTTATTTAGGAGCTTCGGCGGAAAGCGCAGATGGCGGAGAAATACCCGAATAAGTTTTTACGCTGACAGCGCTTTCACCAAGACAGGAAGTAACCCAGAGAAGAGCCTTCACTTCTATCCCATAAGCTGCTAGTTTATATACAACAGGACCGTGTGGAACATAATCGGAGGCCTTCGCAAAATCAAAGAATGTAACTTCCGCGATATGGCCATTGTCCTTGGGGTCAGTTATTAATGCAGGCTAACCAATTGGTTGCACACGATCTATCTGGAAGAAAGCCAGGCTGAATAAAAAACGAAAGTTTATTTGAAAAGAAATGCCTGAAGATAGCGGGTCTTAGACAGACGCCCAATCTCTTGCGTGGGATGCCGGTAAGGCCGACTGGCCAATAACTAGTAGGTGTGTGACGATCGTCCGTCAGTAATGTGAATGTGAGTATGGTCTCTTTCCATGTCTTAGGATGAGTGCCGGACCGAAAAGTCTGTCCAATCAAATAATGGACGGGCACTGCCAAACTAAAGTGCGATTGGTCAACGATCCAGGGATGAATCGCGTCTGGTCCTATGGCGCTGTGAGAATTGATCTCAAACAAGAGATCCTGAACGCCGAGCACAGGAGTGGGTATTAGAAGTTTCTCCTAGGAGAATTGGATGACATTTTGGTGCAGCTGCACTGCAGACTGCTGAATAATATTCTCCAAACACTTCAACAGCCATCTAAGGGTTGGAGGAGGTCTGCTTATCAGAAGGCCGCAGAGAACGCGCTGAGAGCGTATTATTTTCTCTGGTAAAGCTTGTACTTGAGGGGAAAATTCTTATTCTCGTGAGCTACCAGTGGAGTTTCCGGCCATACCTGTTGAATGTGCTAACGGATTTCCCGCTTCCAGCTGTTTCGTACGAAACAAAGAGCTTCCAGATCCTCCGACCCACATGTTAACTCCTGTTTACAAAGTACGAGAAAAAACACGTCAATAAACGGGGTATATGTACTACAGGAGCGGTGCACAAGAGGAGGACCGCCATAATATTCGAGGACTAACTACCTGACCAAGTTCGTGAACGGCGGCTCCACGAGAAAAGAAGTTTGAATTCACTGAGTCCGATGCAAGGCTGAGTACACTTCAGGATGTCTTTAGTGCGTTGAAGCATGATTTTTAAGGATTTTGGAATGAGGTCCTTGTCTCACCTTTTTGGAGCTAGTAACAAATGAACTGGAACGTTGGTAACAGGTGGTCACTTCACCTTAGCTGTGGTTTGGTTATCACCCTTTCTACCGAGTGAGCTTCATTCGTGACAACCAGATGAAGTTAGGAGAGTGTCTGTTCTGGACGGTGCCTAGTTGGTCATTCGGCAGGTGTCCAGGTTTTCTCACGATTCAATACTGTCGACGGTTTCAAAAGTCACAACCACAGTCCTAATGAGAATCAGCTATAGAATTGAGCTTGGTTACACGAAGTCACTCATATTAAGGGGATGTCTAGATGCAAACAGAGAAAGAAGAGCTCGATGAACAACATGTGAAAACAGACTTAGTCGAGCGGAGAGTTGCACCAAGGGTGGTATAGTCTCGATAGCTCTCCTGGGGGATAGCGGCCGGTTCATCACGGACTGAACGTATAAGAGCGTCTGTGTGGTGCACTCCGTCAACTTCTGTTGGCCGAAGATCGATGGCTCTGGGACCGTCCATGCTTTCGGAATTTCTGGAGGGTGGTTTGTAATTTTTAACCTCTGAACATATGGGTGGTATCTTTGATTAGAAAAAAAACTTAGGACGTAATTACCCCGAACCAACTGAAAAGAGAGTGGATGGAGGGAGCCAAGTTTAGCGCTTTTCGGACGGAGGTTCCAACCTAGCAGGCTCATTGAGTTATAAATATTATGGGTTAAAATGAATATATTAACGAACCTTTATGCGAATGGAGTGATTCTGGGTCTAGAAGAGAAGTAATGGTTCATAACACACTTCCAATCGGAACCCTTTCCACCGTGACCATCTGTAATGCATTGACATTCCTAGACGCCTTGCAGCTACGCTTACGAATCTCTAGTTTCTGCTCACTGGGGTTGGTGAGCAGTAAGACGTGCACAGGCCCTAACGGAATGCAGCCGTTTTGATAAAGATAGTATGTGCATTCAAGTGGTATGTTCGACGAAACGAGCAGAGTGTACTGGTCATTTTTGGGGCGGTGCACTTGAGAGAGTACCAGTGTAGGCATGTACGCACTGCATACAGTCTGGACAGACAAGCGGCAAACAAATTGACCACAAACACTCGATACCTCTGATACCCTGCGTGTCATTGTGTTGTAGTCTGTGAACAAATACGGAAAGGTTATTAAAGGCTGAGAAAGCAGATACACTGGAATACAAATAATTCAATACGTGGTGAATTAGTGCTATTTAACAACAAATAACAGTGATCGTATGTAATTTAACGATGCCTTAGTCACCAACACAGCGAAAGTATGGGTAGACAATGACAGAGAAAAAATTCGGACCTTTCGATCATTGTTTATTTGTTTGATAACGGATCCTAGTGTGGATTTGATTAGAAACGTCACGATAAATCGTTCACCACTCAGTGTCTACCCTCTTTTTTGATTATAAATATGTATATATATATGCAAACTCCTGGTAGTAACCAGGTCCCCTTGACGGGAATAATACCTGTCACCTTTGTGGTAGCTCGGAGCCTTTCCCACTCATTGTGTGCACCACATGCCATAGTAGAATCACGCTCATTCATATTCCTGCTTGAAATTTGCGCAACCTCTACGCCACACGATGTAGAAGTTACCCAGGAGTTCATGCCAGGTAATCCCGTTAGACGTTACGCTAATCAAATGCTGAATTCTTTTAATCATCTGCGGAAGTCGTTTGGTTTGAAATTATTCTTGCTCCATGTGTTTTAATATATTAATCAATATTTTATGGATACTTTTTGCACTGTTTCAAGATTGCTGCGTTAACGTGAAGTCAGGCGGCCTGTCATTCACAGTGTCGCGAAGCTTTTGTGTTCAGGGTGAACATTGATGTGACATTGTAAGTAATGCAGTTAAAATTCGTTTGCTCAACTAGTGGGGAGTATTTCTGTCATTTTCTGAGCCTTGGCGTTAACGTATTACTTGTTTGGACCAGTGTATAGTTAGCAACTTATTCCATTATATTTCGAGATAAGAGCATCTGTAATATAAACTGTGGAATGGTGAACGTGTCTGTTAACGGTGTTTCATAATTTGAGCGTGAACCAATGAGTAGAAATAAGTATACGTAGAGTGCACGTAAAGATGTCTTTACGTGTTGACCCACTACTGTGAGCCAGTTTCGAGTATTTCCATCATACTTTTGCCTCACGTTCTCGATTGAGTGAACTATACTGTACAGTATATTCCACCCGATTAGAACTGGCTGACAGTAATTCGTAGAAATGCGCTGGTTTAAATTTTCACTTCACTGAGTGGTGATGTTTTGAATGGATTGGATCTGTTATGATGCTCCAGATGGATTTTGAGTCCACGGCGACGGTGGTCAATCGTGAGCGATCGTGAGTACAGAAACTCGTTGATATGAATAATTGATTTCGTTAACCCCTAACTTCTGAAAATTGGCGTAGGATTATTGCAGATGGTGCTGATTACTTCTCAGATCGTATAGGCTTACATCACTTGGTCCATAACAGAGTTTCTCTGGGTGTTTATCAATGCGTATTATTCTGGATGGTTAAAAGTGAATTACTACTTCACCGGTTGCTGTATGCAAAGTTCCAAAAGGTGTTCTTTGGGAACTCCGAATGGAGACAGGATTGCTGAGAAAACATTTTGCAGTTCCATAAAAACTGGAAACTCACAAAAATGTACTATGATATAGCCCGGAGTTTGGCAGTGCAAAGGAAATGTCAAATTGATGTAGTTCGTACACAGTCAGTTAACACCTTTATGCCTTATGTATTTTACTAGGCCCATATGCCCCAACCATGTAGCTGTAACCAACATCCTGAAAATTCAGCACCCAGATGGTATGAAGTGGAGATAGAACGCATACCTCGCGACCTTTGAAAACTTGTTTATTTTTTTCTTCACGTTGTTTAAACATCATTTGTACGTGTGAATTTGGGGAAGGTAACATGTGTGAGGATTAATGAAAGTTGCAAAATAAGAAGCGCTGTATAAACATTCATCATCATCATCATAGACAGCAATACATCAGTGGTTCACACCAATGCTTAACTGCCACACAACCATAAAGAAAAAGCAAACCCTATATATAGGAGAGAAGGAAAAAAGAAGGAGACGGGAAAGGACCTAACTACTGAAAGTGACCATGTTCATATTCAAACATTCAACATCAAGGTGTCTACACCTCGCAAACAAACAACCGAGCTGCAAGTGAGATTAAGGCGTCATCAGCGAGACAACCTTTTTACGGCTTTCACTGCTCCGCATCATTAAATGCACTCACTTCACAGACAACTCGGACAAACAACGACTGCATTCACGCCACTGACATTACAAGGTTGTTACCTATCACCACATTGTTAGTTTGTAGAGGTGACAGATTTTTTTTCTGAGAGCAGTTGTGTAGGCTTAAAGCACGCGGGTGACGACCGCAACAATGCAACCAGCTATTTACTTTGTTTAACTTAAGCGCTTCCCCACAGTCAAATATACTTAAGGTCTTCGACGATGTGCATTTTTCAAAACCATGAATTAGTTTTAAAATTATCACGTGCATATTTTGCTGTACTAATGAACTTACTGTAGCGTGTTGTAAAGAGTTCCGCGTGAGAAGTGGTTGTTCATTCTACCTGCACAAACACTACAGTCCGTGAATAAGCGCCTCGAATTCTGGAAACCCCTACCGGGGACAACAATGTTTCGGCCTACGCCACGAATAAATCCTGAGGTGAGCCGTGTGAGTTGAGCCTGTGTCGCCTGAACCAAAGTGCAAACAGTGCAGGTTATTTTTCGTAGTCTGATGGCAGCAAATGGACCATTCGCGTGAATAGGGATGTTTAACATTAAGGTGTCACCTTGCGCACCATTTTTCTACAATGGGCTGGAGTATATCTCACTTCACCTAAGCATTATATGCAGTTTAAACAANTTGTGCAGGTAGAATGAACAACCACTTCTCACGCGGAACTCTTTACAACACGCTACAGTAAGTTCATTAGTACAGCAAAATATGCACGTGATAATTTTAAAACTAATTCATGGTTTTGAAAAATGCACATCGTCGAAGACCTTAAGTATATTTGACTGTGGGGAAGCGCTTAAGTTAAACAAAGTAAATAGCTGGTTGCATTGTTGCGGTCGTCACCCGCGTGCTTTAAGCCTACACAACTGCTCTCAGAAAAAAAATCTGTCACCTCTACAAACTAACAATGTGGTGATAGGTAACAACCTTGTAATGTCAGTGGCGTGAATGCAGTCGTTGTTTGGCCGAGCTGTCTGTGAAGTGAGTGCATTTAATGATGCGGAGCAGTGAAAGCCGTAAAAAGGTTGTCTCGCTGATGACGCCTTAATCTCACTTGCAGCTCGGTTGTTTGTTTGCGAGGTGTAGACACCTTGATGTTGAATGTTTGAATATGAACATGGTCACTTTCAGTAGTTAGGTCCTTTCCCGTCTCCTTCTTTTTTCCTTCTCTCCTATATATAGGGTTTGCTTTTTCTTTATGGTTGTGTGGCAGTTAAGCATTGGTGTGAACCACTGATGTATTGCTGTCTATGATGATGATGATGAATGTTTATACAGCGCTTCTTATTTTGCAACTTTCATTAATCCTCACACATGTTACCTTCCCCAAATTCACACGTACAAATGATGTTTAAACAACGTGAAGAAAAAAATAAACAAGTTTTCAAAGGTCGCGAGGTATGCGTTCTATCTCCACTTCATACCATCTGGGTGCTGAATTTTCAGGATGTTGGTTACAGCTACATGGTTGGGGCATATGGGCCTAGTAAAATACATAAGGCATAAAGGTGTTAACTGACTGTGTACGAACTACATCAATTTGACATTTCCTTTGCACTGCCAAACTCCGGGCTATATCATAGTACATTTTTGTGAGTTTCCAGTTTTTATGGAACTGCAAAATGTTTTCTCAGCAATCCTGTCTCCATTCGGAGTTCCCAAAGAACACCTTTTGGAACTTTGCATACAGCAACCGGTGAAGTAGTAATTCACTTTTAACCATCCAGAATAATACGCATTGATAAACACCCAGAGAAACTCTGTTATGGACCAAGTGATGTAAGCCTATACGATCTGAGAAGTAATCAGCACCATCTGCAATAATCCTACGCCAATTTTCAGAAGTTAGGGGTTAACGAAATCAATTATTCATATCAACGAGTTTCTGTACTCACGATCGCTCACGATTGACCACCGTCGCCGTGGACTCAAAATCCATCTGGAGCATCATAACAGATCCAATCCATTCAAAACATCACCACTCAGTGAAGTGAAAATTTAAACCAGCGCATTTCTACGAATTACTGTCAGCCAGTTCTAATCGGGTGGAATATACTGTACAGTATAGTTCACTCAATCGAGAACGTGAGGCAAAAGTATGATGGAAATACTCGAAACTGGCTCACAGTAGTGGGTCAACACGTAAAGACATCTTTACGTGCACTCTACGTATACTTATTTCTACTCATTGGTTCACGCTCAAATTATGAAACACCGTTAACAGACACGTTCACCATTCCACAGTTTATATTACAGATGCTCTTATCTCGAAATATAATGGAATAAGTTGCTAACTATACACTGGTCCAAACAAGTAATACGTTAACGCCAAGGCTCAGAAAATGACAGAAATACTCCCCACTAGTTGAGCAAACGAATTTTAACTGCATTACTTACAATGTCACATCAATGTTCACCCTGAACACAAAAGCTTCGCGACACTGTGAATGACAGGCCGCCTGACTTCACGTTAACGCAGCAATCTTGAAACAGTGCAAAAAGTATCCATAAAATATTGATTAATATATTAAAACACATGGAGCAAGAATAATTTCAAACCAAACGACTTCCGCAGATGATTAAAAGAATTCAGCATTTGATTAGCGTAACGTCTAACGGGATTACCTGGCATGAACTCCTGGGTAACTTCTACATCGTGTGGCGTAGAGGTTGCGCAAATTTCAAGCAGGAATATGAATGAGCGTGATTCTACTATGGCATGTGGTGCACACAATGAGTGGGAAAGGCTCCGAGCTACCACAAAGGTGACAGGTATTATTCCCGTCAAGGGGACCTGGTTACTACCAGGAGTTTGCATATATATATACATATTTATAATCAAAAAAGAGGGTAGACACTGAGTGGTGAACGATTTATCGTGACGTTTCTAATCAAATCCACACTAGGATCCGTTATCAAACAAATAAACAATGATCGAAAGGTCCGAATTTTTTCTCTGTCATTGTCTACCCATACTTTCGCTGTGTTGGTGACTAAGGCATCGTTAAATTACATACGATCACTGTTATTTGTTGTTAAATAGCACTAATTCACCACGTATTGAATTATTTGTATTCCAGTGTATCTGCTTTCTCAGCCTTTAATAACCTTTCCGTATTTGTTCACAGACTACAACACAATGACACGCAGGGTATCAGAGGTATCGAGTGTTTGTGGTCAATTTGTTTGCCGCTTGTCTGTCCAGACTGTATGCAGTGCGTACATGCCTACACTGGTACTCTCTCAAGTGCACCGCCCCAAAAATGACCAGTACACTCTGCTCGTTTCGTCGAACATACCACTTGAATGCACATACTATCTTTATCAAAACGGCTGCATTCCGTTAGGGCCTGTGCACGTCTTACTGCTCACCAACCCCAGTGAGCAGAAACTAGAGATTCGTAAGCGTAGCTGCAAGGCGTCTAGGAATGTCAATGCATTACAGATGGTCACGGTGGAAAGGGTTCCGATTGGAAGTGTGTTATGAACCATTACTTCTCTTCTAGACCCAGAATCACTCCATTCGCATAAAGGTTCGTTAATATATTCATTTTAACCCATAATATTTATAACTCAATGAGCCTGCTAGGTTGGAACCTCCGTCCGAAAAGCGCTAAACTTGGCTCCCTCCATCCACTCTCTTTTCAGTTGGTTCGGGGTAATTACGTCCTAAGTTTTTTTTCTAATCAAAGATACCACCCATATGTTCAGAGGTTAAAAATTACAAACCACCCTCCAGAAATTCCGAAAGCATGGACGGTCCCAGAGCCATCGATCTTCGGCCAACAGAAGTTGACGGAGTGCACCACACAGACGCTCTTATACGTTCAGTCCGTGATGAACCGGCCGCTATCCCCCAGGAGAGCTATCGAGACTATACCACCCTTGGTGCAACTCTCCGCTCGACTAAGTCTGTTTTCACATGTTGTTCATCGAGCTCTTCTTTCTCTGTTTGCATCTAGACATCCCCTTAATATGAGTGACTTCGTGTAACCAAGCTCAATTCTATAGCTGATTCTCATTAGGACTGTGGTTGTGACTTTTGAAACCGTCGACAGTATTGAATCGTGAGAAAACCTGGACACCTGCCGAATGACCAACTAGGCACCGTCCAGAACAGACACTCTCCTAACTTCATCTGGTTGTCACGAATGAAGCTCACTCGGTAGAAAGGGTGATAACCAAACCACAGCTAAGGTGAAGTGACCACCTGTTACCAACGTTCCAGTTCATTTGTTACTAGCTCCAAAAAGGTGAGACAAGGACCTCATTCCAAAATCCTTAAAAATCATGCTTCAACGCACTAAAGACATCCTGAAGTGTACTCAGCCTTGCATCGGACTCAGTGAATTCAAACTTCTTTTCTCGTGGAGCCGCCGTTCACGAACTTGGTCAGGTAGTTAGTCCTCGAATATTATGGCGGTCCTCCTCTTGTGCACCGCTCCTGTAGTACATATACCCCGTTTATTGACGTGTTTTTTCTCGTACTTTGTAAACAGGAGTTAACATGTGGGTCGGAGGATCTGGAAGCTCTTTGTTTCGTACGAAACAGCTGGAAGCGGGAAATCCGTTAGCACATTCAACAGGTATGGCCGGAAACTCCACTGGTAGCTCACGAGAATAAGAATTTTCCCCTCAAGTACAAGCTTTACCAGAGAAAATAATACGCTCTCAGCGCGTTCTCTGCGGCCTTCTGATAAGCAGACCTCCTCCAACCCTTAGATGGCTGTTGAAGTGTTTGGAGAATATTATTCAGCAGTCTGCAGTGCAGCTGCACCAAAATGTCATCCAATTCTCCTAGGAGAAACTTCTAATACCCACTCCTGTGCTCGGCGTTCAGGATCTCTTGTTTGAGATCAATTCTCACAGCGCCATAGGACCAGACGCGATTCATCCCTGGATCGTTGACCAATCGCACTTTAGTTTGGCAGTGCCCGTCCATTATTTGATTGGACAGACTTTTCGGTCCGGCACTCATCCTAAGACATGGAAAGAGACCATACTCACATTCACATTACTGACGGACGATCGTCACACACCTACTAGTTATTGGCCAGTCGGCCTTACCGGCATCCCACGCAAGAGATTGGGCGTCTGTCTAAGACCCGCTATCTTCAGGCATTTCTTTTCAAATAAACTTTCGTTTTTTATTCAGCCTGGCTTTCTTCCAGATAGATCGTGTGCAACCAATTGGTTAGCCTGCATTAATAACTGACCCCAAGGACAATGGCCATATCGCGGAAGTTACATTCTTTGATTTTGCGAAGGCCTCCGATTATGTTCCACACGGTCCTGTTGTATATAAACTAGCAGCTTATGGGATAGAAGTGAAGGCTCTTCTCTGGGTTACTTCCTGTCTTGGTGAAAGCGCTGTCAGCGTAAAAACTTATTCGGGTATTTCTCCGCCATCTGCGCTTTCCGCCGAAGCTCCTAAATAAACTACACTCAATCTACTATTATTTCTGATATACATCAATGACCTACCCAAGTGAACATCTAACAGCGCGTTTCTTATAATAGAATATTTGAAGGTCTGGAAGCCTTGTGATCCCAAAGCATCGCAGATTGACCGTGGCCGTATTAAATGCTGGTAAGACGATTTGAGTCTCCTTTTAAACGGCAGCGAGTCTGTGCACATGTCGTTTAGATGAGACTCCGGGAGCCCATCCGTTATACACAGTGTACAAAGTGCAATAGATGTCCCGAAAGTTGACCTTGAAAAGAACCCAGAGATTTGGTTATAGTGTAACATGCAGGCCAGCCGACTCTACTCTGGATGCCCGTGACGTCGCGGACCAACCTTCGGGCAACGTGGACGNGTGGGTGCGTTGAAGTCATTCGTAATGAGAAGATGGGAGAAACGCTTGGCAGACGTGAGTTTGTCTAGGGTAGCAAGAATGGCCTCGTCTTCGGATGCACTGCATGGCGGCGAACGGTACATAGCACCGGCAAGAAGCGTATCACGTTCGCGAAGTTGGAGTTTGATCCAGAGCGTGTCGCATTTCTCTGAGAAGGCAACTTCCCCTACGATAGCTGCCACTAGGAGCTTCTGGCTTAGGAAAACGGCGCAGCCTCCCATGCGTCCACGGGAGGAGTCCGTCCGGTACAAAGAGTAACCAGGGGCATGCAGTTCACTATCACTGATATCCGCGGAAAGCCAGGTCTCTGTTAAAGCACGAATGTGAGGGCTAGTGTCGTTGACCAGCTGTCTGATTTCTGGTAGTTTGTTCAGAAGGCTCAGACAGTTGGTGTATACTCATTTTAAGGGTACTTCTTCGTTTGGCTTGGTGCAAAATGAGACAGAATTGCATGAGGGAGAGCTTGGGAAAGTAGCCTCAGTAGTGAGGGGGAGTGCGTAACTGGTGGCGTAGTTCTGTGAGCCCTCTTGGGGGTGGTAGCCGTTTCATCACAGCCTGGGCATAAGTGAGCGTCCCTGTGGGACGCCTCGTCCGCTTCTCTTGGCCCAAGGTCGATGACTTTCGGACCGCTCTTGCTTTCAGAGCTTCTGGAGGGTGATTTGCAGTTTTGCACCCTCGAAAATTTAGATAAAGTTGTAGATGAGAAAAGAGTATAGAACGAAGTGGCCGCGATGCAGCCGGGGAGAGAGCCGCCGGAATGAGACATGTTTGGACCATTTTTGATGCAGTGGGGGGTCCCAACAGACTCACTGGGCTGTAAAGCTTAGGAGCAAAACATATTTTAACGGACGTTTTCATGGATGAGATGATTGGGGGTCTAGAAGAGTGATGGTCCTTAGCACCTTTGGGATCTGCTCTCTCAGCCCCTTGCATATCCACAGGCGCTTGACTTTCCAATGAGGTAGGGGAAGTGGCCTCTGAAGTGTGTGCTTGGGGTGGTTCGTCCGAGGACACCGGTCCCCTCTTGACAGCAGAGATAAGGACTTTAACGCTATCCTGGAGTTTGGGGTCAGCCTTGATGCATTACCGTGTTCTAGCAAGCTGAGAGCGCTTCTGCCGCTCCTGCAGTGAGCGATCTAGAGAGACTCCCCTGAGGTTAACGTGCTTTTTCTTTGGTTTAGCGGCTTCTTTCAGTACTTTCTCCGTGCTAATTCTTGCGGGTAACGTCATGAGGAGTCCCAGTGACTTCTTGGTAGCGTTGGAACGAAGTCTGCTAGCGGAAACCATTTTTGTAGACTCTGGAGGGATACAAGCGTTTAGCACCGCTCTGGCTTGTTTCCCTGGGCCCGAGTAAGGTGGCTGCATTGACTTGCGTACTTCGTCGCAACATACAAATACATGTGAACAAGTGGCCAAATCCTTGTGCATGTGCACTGGCCTGTTCTGTTCACGAGAACTTATCGGCTGATTTTGCCGCATGTATTGCGACAGTGTCGAAGCAAAGTTCAAAGGAAGAGAAGAAGTTGGAGGAGGATGAGAAATAAATTCACCGGGCAAACGCAGCGTACAGCCATAAAAAAAATCTGTTGGTGTGTTTTTGAGATCAGCCAGAGTGTGTTTTTGGTACCTAAAAGTACTAAAGGGAGTACCTTGCTCCATACCTGACTAGTGGTGGCACAGTGTGAAACTTTAAATTGCCTGTGGAAACGTTCCACTAAACCATTCGAGAACGGATAGTATGGCGTGGTGCGAATGTGCCGGCATCCAAGAAAAATCGTTGTTGCTTCGAATGTTGAGCATTCGAAATGCGAACCGCGGTCCGTCATAATGGTTGTAGGGCATCCGTAATCGGTCACCTAATGTTCCAAGAAGGCGTTCACGACAGCCTCGGAGGAGCAATTCTTAAGTGGGATGGCATCTGGCCATCTTGAAAATCGGTCAACACAGTTCAAAATGTAGACGTAGCCACGTGAAGGTGGCACGGGTCCAACTAACTCTAAGCGAACGTGTGAAAACCTGGCATCTGGAAGACCGAATGAGGAAGTTGGGCCTCATGTGTGCTTATGCACTTTGGAACGTTGGCATTGTAGACAAGAGGGAGCCGAACTACGAACTTCTGTGCTGACGTTAGGCTAAACAAATCGATCCGTTGCTAGCTTTACTGTAGCTCGAACACCAGGGTTCGAGAGATTATAAAGCTAGTTGAAGATAGCACGCCGGTACGCTATTGGCACCACAGGTCTTGAAAAACATGTAGTCATCGCAAATAATAGTTCCATCTGCATTAGACAGCGAAATGGTGCGCGGCTTTAAGGAGTAGCGTTGCAAGGAAGCTTGAAAATCAGCTTCTCGTGCCTGGGCTGCAGCTAGGTCGCTTAGGTCAACGGAAGCAGGTGTGATTAGGGTGGCGTAGAGGTGTGAAAGAGCGTCGGCGACAGGGTTTAGGGCACCTGAAACATGCCGTATGTTGCAGGTGAACCGCAAAACATAGTCCAGGTGTCTGATCTCCCTAGGCAAATACCTCTCTGATGATGAAGCAAGGGCGTACACCCAATGTTTGTGGTCCGTAAACACACTGAAGGGACGACCTTCCAGTGCATGGCGGAAGTGGCGGATATCTAAGTAAACAGCAGGCAATTCTCTCCCAAACGTGCTATACCTAGATTTGGCAGGTAACAACCGTTTGAAGAAGAAACCTAGGGGTTGGCACTGGTCGTCGGCAAGCTGTTGTAGTACGGCACCAACCGCCACATCTGAAGCTTCCGTGAAAAGAGAAAGTGGAGCTTGAGGGTCTGGGTGGGCTAAAAGAGTAACATTGGATATAGCCTTTTCTAAGCCCTGCAAAAGCTGTGCGCGCTGCTTCTGTAAAGTTGAATTCACATGTACTGCCTCGGAGTAAGTCTGTGAGCTAACCTGGCAAACAAGGAACGTAAATGCAGCACATGTTCTTCTTCGAAAGAATTGGCAACTAATATGTCGTCTGAGTAGATGTAGACGAAATCCAGGCTTTCGCATACTTCGTGGATAAAACGCTGGAAAGTTTGTGCAGCGTTTGTAAGGCCAAATGGCATTCGAAGGGATTCGAACAGACCAAAAGGCGTGATAACGGCCGGTTTGGAGATATCCGCCTTTACTACTGGGATCTGGCGGTAAGCGCGGACCAGATCAATCTTACTGAACTGAGTTTTGCCAGAAAGACAGGTTGTCAGATCCTGCATGTGAGGGATAAGATACCTATCAGGGATGGTGACCTCGTTGAGGCCACGGTAGTCGCCACAAGGGCGCCAATTACCTGACTTCTTGGGAAACGTATGGAGTAGGGAGGCCTATGAACTTTCAGAAGGACGGATAATTCATAGTTCGAGCATGTGTTCAAACTCCACCCTAACTATTTTAAGTTTGTTCGGGGCCAGACGTCTTGGCCTACACGATACCAGTGGACCTTTGGTCCTAATATGGTGCGTGCAAGTAGAAGCGACCGAGAGTGGCTCGTTCGTGGATCAAATTAGCCGTAGAAAATCCGAGAGTAAAGAGGCGTAAGGTTTAGGAGTCTCAGGCTGAAGGATAATAGGACTGATGGCCTCTGTGTATGCTTGGATGCCGCTGACGCTACGCTTTGTATGGGAATCTATCAGTTTTCGTCTTCGAGTATCGAGCATGAGGTCGAAATGCTAAAGAAAATCGATGCCTGAAAAAGCGGAGGGTACGGATGAAACTGCGAAAACCCAGTGAAATGTTCA
Organism: Paragonimus westermani; assembly: GCA_008508345.1. NCBI lineage: Eukaryota > Metazoa > Platyhelminthes > Trematoda > Plagiorchiida > Troglotrematidae > Paragonimus > Paragonimus westermani. The sequence continues at coordinate 14,103 of QNGE01008329.1, forward strand.
CAGGAGACTAAGGTCAGGCGTAAGTGAGCATTGACCTTAGGTGGGAATTGGTGTGCCGTTAGCGGCACAAATCAAAGTCAGGGAAGTGGGGGTCGCCTCGCCAGATCGTGGGAAAACCACACTGACTTCTGCCCCAGTATCTACCAAGAACGTGGTTCTTGAAAGTAAACCCGTAATACGAAAGAAGCGACTGCTAGAGAGGGTGCCAAACACGTTTGTCGCCGTTACGGGCCGGCTTGAGCGTTCTCTGGTTGAACAGTTTGCATGGGGCGACGCAACACTTTTCCCGATTGCCGAACTTGTTGTGGTACCAACACAATTCGTTAGATGTCTGCGTTTTACACGGGGACTTACTCCGACGTCGACGCAAAGAGAATCGTGTCTTAAGGCGCGCGAAATCTTATCAAAGAGCTGCTATCTCCGCCCAGACCGTGCGTCAATCATCGGGTGGTGGACGAGATGAGTGCTGGGAATCTGAAAAGCTTGGGATCTCGGGACCCTTTGCCGCATGATTCGTTACCGCTGTAATGGAGACAGGGGAAACGGTGCACAAACGGCCCTGGATCTCATCAGTGAGTTGTGCTGCGTCCATCAAGGACGGGGACTTGGCTGCTGTGAGAAGAGCTTGCGTGTTAACAGGAAGACGTCGCATCCACAACTCGTTGAGGAGTGTTTCATCCATGGATGAGAAACTCAGCAACTGTAGCATTTGAGGCAACAGGTCAGACGGTCGCTTATCTCTCAGTTGCAGATCTCTAATGAGCTGCTGTAACCGATATCTATCGGACGATGTGACCCGTTTGATAACGGCTTCCTCAAGGGCTACATATCTATGTTCGGCGGGTAAATTCAGCAGGAGGTCAGGCACTGGCATCGTGATATCCTTGGGAAGCCTGGCCAAGAGTTGGCTAAATTTAGCCCGATCTGCCGTAACACGCTGATTGCATAACTCCGCCTTTAAGTACATAAACCACAAAGCGGGTTCCGTATCTAGGAACTGTGGAACATTAATTGTGACTGCTCTTAGTGTCGGCTTTTGTTCTGAAGATATTGCAAAATAAGGCAAAACTTAATACACATATAATAAAAGACCAACGAAAATTCACGTACATATATATATGAACGAATAAAATTAAGTGAACTTTCAAAATTCAAAACGGTTTACCGGAATTAAGAGGTTTCGGGCTCAATAATTTGCTGCAGTGAACCGGAGAAAAAAATTGCTCAAAGAAAATGGATTAATAATCGGGCTCACCAACTTGTAGAAGATTAGCACGTTCCTGTCTAGAACCGTGCCTATTCTCCACAATAGTTAAACCAGAAAGACTGATTACGAGACAACGACGTTTGTTGCAAGGAGACCAGGAAAGCGAGCTGTAAGCAAAGCACAACAGAATCAAAGCGCGACAGACTAGTAGCTAGCGACTGGAAAGTGCAAGTGCAATTGTGACCTTGGACGATCGAACAAACGAGAAAATACGGACATGCAACCAGACAATGTCAATAGTGTCAACGGTCAAAATAAATAGCAAAATAGTTGAAATACGTGGCAAACCAAGGGTGTCTCTACAAACCATTCGCATGTCTTCATAAAGCCACTTTTACTCACAGCAACAACCTATCTTCCTGCTCACTGGATGTAAATTTAAAACTAGTTTAGGCTCTACTCGCAGGTGTTTTTTTGTGAGCACTGCTAGACTTTTAGATAGAATTGTAATAACATCGTCAGCATATCTTTATTAGAGTATTGACGCTAGAGTTACTTATCACCAAAAGATAATGATGCCAATAAAAAGCATGCATTTATGACACGTAATTAGCAGATGCATAGTTCAGCCTCATTCCTCAGTTTCCGCTTGAAGCTATCAGTTAGGAGCAAACACAGAGGAGGCTCTCTTTTCGCCTAAAGAGTGCGCTCTTGAGTCAGTTTTTCAGAGCTAAAGTTGGTGTACAAAATATAGTTTAGAAGATATTCCTTTAGTGTTGTTGCTGGCGAATACATTTTCGGGAGTATTTGCTTTGTTCGCTTACACTACAAATTATTCCCAACAATATGCCATTCGTGATAACTGTGAAGAATATTTTTTTAAAAAATTGCGGGTCTATTAGTATTTGTTTTCTTCCAACCAGTTTGCAAACGACAACAGTGCTTCATTGACAGTGGAGACTAAGCTGTGGCTGAATTGACCATAGCATATTGTTCATCGACGTCTGTTTGCTTGCTCAAGTTATCTGCACATATCTAACACCGGTTTTAACATACGTTCAGTGCAAAGTTGAACGATACGTGAGTCTGATATTAACGCCCACGTTTTCTGATTGCAAGTATTTTTTTATAGATATAGAGTTGTTTCTCCAGTGGACTGCTACCAACGTTGTCGAAAATCATTTTCAAGTGTCTATTTTCCTTTACAAGAAGAAGGTTTTTTCGAAAAACTTGTTGGTGAATACCGTCCGTTTGGTTAGTGCTTCACAGTGAAGAGACAAACTGCCTCCAAGTGCTTGGAAATCAAATACCTGTGCAACTCGGTTTTCCATAAGATTGGCTTAGGTACGCCACTCTGAATTTTAATTGTATTCCTGGCTATCTTTTACTGGCGACAGAGGTTATTCAGTTTATTTATTGTACGTACTGGATCAACTTGCATTTCGTATTGGCTCCTGCGTAGACAACTTGATTGAGACTCTCCAACTTCCTTCTTTTGGACCTCAAGTTATTTTATCATCTGCCTGCTCTCCTATTCAGGAGGTGTATATCCATTGCATTCTTATCGAAATTTTAATTAGCAAATCGTTAATTTGCAGGCACTCTGCTATGCTACGGACAAACAGGTGCCGGAAAGACGTTCACTATGAGCGGTGTCTCACAACGTTATCCTGATCGAGGCATCATTCCCAGATCGCTTGCGCAATTATTTGAGGAGATTGATAAAATGCCAACATATGCCGTTCTCGTACGGTAAGTAGTTTATAAGTCCGATGTACCGGGCAGTCACAGAATAAACAAGTTACCGACATCACAGTTTTTATACATGGTCGCGAGTCAGACGTGCTCCGATCCAGTCTGTTCCATTTTTCCACCCTACAGTTTGGGTGCTGCTTTTCTGGCAGTGTTTTTATGAGGGCACACAGTTATGAGTGGGCCGCTAATGTTATACCAGTTACGGTTCAAATGATGGTAACGTTGAGAGAGTTGGCTTTGTGAGTATGAAACGAGATCTTCAAACATAACTGAGGCAATCTGATAAGATTAACTGATATGTCGTAAAAACGACTGGAAGTCACCAACGCTCCGGCACACGCGGTTAACAGGTTTTACAATACCTATTCAGACCTCTTGAACATGTTTAGGAAAAGTAATCAAGAGCTGAGGATGTTGAACAAGAATTTCAAGGTAGTCCTGGAGGTACTGGACTCACTTTAAGACAGTTATTACGACATAGAAGAGAAAAGCAAACGATGAGTGGCTTTTGACGCATGCTTCAAAGTAGTAGTAGTAGTAGTAGTAGTAGTAGTAGTAGTAGTA
>QNGE01008331.1:0-17619 GCA_008508345.1 Paragonimus westermani
GCCACTTACCGTAAAAGAGACATTTGAAGAGAAATTCATACGGCCGACAGATCTAGGAGTAATACAGCAAGTGGACAAGCCAACCGACTGGGTTAGTCAGGTCGCTATAGCCAGCAAGAAATCTGGGGAATTGAGAATTTGCGTCGACCCGAAACCATTAAACGCAGCACTGAAAAGAGAGTATTTTCGACTTCCATTATCGAAAGACATTATTTCTCAGCTAACCATCGCATGTTTTTCCAACAAGGCAGATTTGTCCTCTGCTTTCTGGCGTGTAAAACTGGACGAACAGTCCAGTTTGTTAACGATATTTGGGACACCTTTTGGTCGTTACCGTTAACTTCGTCTACCGTTCGGATTGAAAGTCTCCAGCGAAATATTCCGAAAACGACTAATGCAAACAATTGAGAACCTAACTGGTGCCATTTGCGTAGCCGACGATGTCTTAATCCACGGTCAGACCAAAGTCGAACACAACAAAATCTGGAACACTTTTTAGCTAGATGCCAGCCAGTCGGCATCAAGCTCAAACAAGCGAAAATTGAATATTGCAACAGCGAGGTTACTTTCCATGGACACGTTTTATCCAGAGAGAGAAAATCAAGCCTGATCCAGCAAAATCGGTGCAACAATGAATATGGCACACCCAAATAATGTGAAAGGTATTGCTCATTTCAATGGATTGATTAACTACCTGAGCCGAATTCTGCCCTGTTTAGCTCAAGTCATGGAGCCCATCAGGCAACTAACCCACAAAGATACGCCTTGGGTGTGAGGAGGAAACAGGATCGAGTGCAAAACGTATCATACAATTGATCGTCAAAGCTCCTGTATTACGTTACTACGATTCACGTCTACCGTTAATGATACAATGTGACAGCAGCCAAAACGGGATTGGAGCAGTTCTCATGCAGAACGGACAGCCGACTGATTTCCGAAGTCGAACCATGAGTAGCGCCGAGAACCGATACGCACAAATCGAAAAGGAACTGTTGGCGGTGAACGTTGCAATGGAAAAATTCAACGATTACACGTTTCGGAGGAAAACTTTCGTCCAAAACGACCATAAACCATTGACGACTATCGTAAAAAAGCTTCTGGACAAGGCGTCACGCCGTTTGTAGGCAATGTTGGTACGCCTACAGAAATACAAATTCGAGGTCGGATACACTCCTGGCAAGAACGTGGTACTGACGGATACACTATCGCGGGCCCCACTGGCAACGGAAGAAGACAACCACACCGGATATGAACAAGTATACCTAACGCTCGCGGAATCAGACTCACGGTTGCCACGAATATGGCGGAAGTTTGCCGATGAAGAAGAGATGGAGAGGCTCGAAGAGCGGATCAGAAATGGCTGGCCCGACAACGCACGACAAGTGAGTGAAATCATTCATCCTTATTTCAAGGTCCGGGATGAGTTGACCGCAGCAAATGGTCTTGTGTTCCGTGGAGAACGTTTGATTATTCCCCGAGTTGCCGGAAAACTCACTATGCAAGAAATACACTGTTCGCACCTCCGTGTGCGTAGTTGTACAAGACACGCTAAGGATACCGTATACTGGCCGGGCACGACTAGTTATATCAAAGACTTTGCTTCGACCCGTGTGGTCTGCAAGCAGTACGGGACTCGACAGCGAAAGGAACTCATAGGGTGCCGCTCAGTCCCCAAGCCACCTTTGCAACACGCAGCGTTTTTATATTCTTGCATGCTGACAAGTCATCTCTTTTTGTTGACTATTTCAGCGACTTCTTTGAAATTGAGAAGTTAAATGCTACCTCAGCCAGGAGATATGGCATTCCAGATTGTGTGAGATCTTATGGTGGCCCGCAATTTTCAGCACAACAGTTTGCGGAGTTTGCCGAAAAATGGCGGTTAAAACGAGACGTATACAGTACACACCACAGCCAGTCTAATGGTGAAGCGAAATCTGCTGTGAGGGAGGCAAAGAAAATAAATAAGAAACGCATAACAGCCAAAAAATACGCTTATCTGGCACTGCTAGAACACAGAAACCCGCCGTCAGCAGATATAGATTTGAGTCCGGTTCATGAGATGAAGAACGAAAACTCGAATACCACTAGTTGAATGTCGTCTAGCCCTACAAACTCTCACGTGGGACACCGTAAGAAAAAGTTTGAAACAACGTATGAAACGTGGAAGACGAGTGTATAACAAAAGGACTCATGAGCTACCAGGATTGGACGAAGAGAATAACGTTTGTATTCAGCCGTTCGGTATGGGCTCTGACAGATGGGCCCCAGGGATTGTGGAAGCATGAGACGGTGAGCGTTCTTATGTGGTACGCACAAATCACGGGACATTAAGAAGGAACGGATTGCACCTACGGAAACAGGAACCGATGAACACGAGTTCCTGAGCAGCTGAATCCAGTTCCACTGGAGAGGACGAGTTCGTTCTACGAAACCGAAGAATACCGAAGATTCTTTGAAAAGGGAAGGATATGGTGGGGTGCAGCCAATCACGTACGTCATATCTGCATTGGCCAATCAGATTGTTTGACATTGAGCTATATCTATAGTATTTGTAGCGGGCAACCGAAACCAGCGAGCGCGCATGAATCGAATTTGAGTTGTGTGACGGGGCGTGCTGCTGTGTTATCGGTGCCGTCTCAGCTTACATTTGTGTAAGTCGTGTGCATGGCTTACTGGACCTTCGGCTCATGTTTGTTCGTATTGTTTCTCTTTTTAGAACTGTTGTTCGAACCCCTACTTCGGAAGAGCGTTGTCCCCTGGTGCGTCCACGTTGCCCGGAGGTTGGTCCGCGAAGTGACGGGCATTCAGAGTAGAGTCGGCTGGCCTGCATGTTACATATCCACAACAGACTAGATGAGATGTGCGTGGTGTAGTGAATACACATCTTGCTCTCAACCTTACTTGTTCTACAGTAGCTACCCCCATGGGGGTGCTGAATGTTTCGTTTCCAGTTGAGTGTCTTGTTGATTATAAAATCTCGTGCTCAGGTAAGCTGTCACCACCAGTTTTCATGAATTGTCGAGCGTGAAATTTGACGGAAAATGCTTTACAATTTGTGCTATGTATATTTGCTGTCAATTCTTTGTTAAATCCATCTATCAAACAAATTACACATTTCAGCCCTCTCGTGAACGGGGAGTGATTTTCATTCCGTGCACGAATACTTGGGAGAATTCCATGAAACAAACGTGATCTGAGGTTTTAGTTAAGTGGTACAAACGATATCTCCAAGTAATATATAAGCGACATTATATTCCAGCTAACCTAACAACAATTGAAATCACAGTGTTTAAATGGTTCGTTACTGGTAAATTACTTCCGCACGTTGAATCATCATGGCAGTGAACGATGAAAGCACCTTCGGAAGGATACTCAAAATGAAGTACTCGAAACTAGAACAATCTGTGGGTGACTTGCGCAAATTTCAACGAGAAGCTTGCACAAGCTTTCCCACTGACACCCCGCAGACAACTGCAAGTGCTAAGAAGCATACAGGAGTGCCAGGCTGCCCGTGTGGATTTGTAGTGTACAAATGCTTACGTTGTACACGTCAAACGAAATGCTTCAAAAGTTAATGTCTATTCATGCAACTGATATGATAACAAATTGTAGTTTTGCAGAATACAAATGTAAAACATCCCGGGCCATCCACTATCGTACTGGTGGACATCAAGTCGAAAAGGTAAACCTGACCCACTCACACTTTCAGGTTGGTAAGCCTAATATGTATCCCAGGAATAGACTTCTGGCTGTTGATGGTGTACTGCATGTGTTTGAGATGATAAACCATTTTAAGGGCGTTGTGTGGTGCTGTATATGAACAATAAGTCTGGAATTAGAATGCGTCGACACAATTTAGGCTACCCACGCATCAAACACGGCAAATTAGACGCACGTAACAAAATTACCAATTTGCAAGGTTTATTGAAAGTGGAGGACAACTACAGCTTTTTACTGCGAGAGAAAAGTTCGTTTTCATCTAATAGTGTTTTTCAGCGGTGTCCCAGGTATGGGGATGTCATTCTAAAAGATGCCACTCATCAATTAAATTATGGCGACCTCATACTATGTCATGCCATTTTGGTAAATATAACTGGAGTAGGTGTTGCTTTTTTTGCTCATCGATGCTAAACGATACTAATGTTAGTTATTGGATGGCTTTCGAACACGCTTAAAATGCTGCCTTGCTTGTCTGCCGTACGAACCTTTATTTTTGATCGTTCAGCAGCACAGTGGAGGACAATACTTGAAGTTTTCCACGGCGTGCCACTGTATTTTGTCGCTTTCACTTACTGAATGATGACGTCTCGGTGTTACCGTCAGTTCGTATGCTTATGCGACTATCACAAAAACTGTATGTACCAGTGGACCCGTAATATGTCTGTAAGTGGAAACAAAGGATAGTTTGATATTTTGCTACAGGCTGTGAATTCTATCAGTAATGGAACTTAGCGGTATCTCCTGAACACTTGGCTTCTTTGTAATTGTGGTTGGGTTTAGCATGAAGCCTCGCATCTGAAGCTTAAACTCCCGCTTTCAGTATTCGGATGTGGTTTCAAAACAGTCGAGTGTAATTAGTTTAACTTCAGCCTCATTTACTGACGTTGGCAGAAATGTATCAGAATGTAGTGGTCATAAAGCTTTAAGTCCAGGAATAGGATAATGTAAGCTTGAGACCAAAAACGATATTGTCCGTTTGTTGTCAGTATGTTGCTACTTCGGGCAATCAGTTTGGTTATCATTTCCTTTTGATGAGGTGTCAAAATAACCGCAAAAACCTCCAGGTTAGGATGCAGATACTTCCCGCAGCCTGGTGGAGAGTGGCTCACAACCCGACATTCAGATATAGTCAGCTGCCACTAACTTTTCTTACACAGTACAAAGCACACTACCAACTGTTCTCTTCAGGGTGTACATCGAGTTCGTGTATGGTGTAATACATATGTACTTGGACCGTCACAATTTTACATCTTGATGACTAAGACAGTGAGGGCAGCCTCTTTGCGAAAAATCAAACTAACATTCCAAAACAGCCTGGTTGTCACAAGATGCCTCAGTCCAAACACACCTCCTATAACCTTGCGCGTTCTGCGACAGTCATCTTTGAGTGGAACAACGTATTAATCCATACTTGACCTTGATAAACTTATAATAGGGTGGTAGATGCAGTGACCTCCGACGGGTTTCATACCCGATATCCTTCACGTAAATCTAAAAATGGTGTGTAAAATTCCATTACTTTTCACCAAAAACGCGCTGTTCAACCTTAATTGCGTCCGTTCAAGAGAGAGCTGAATAATGCGGATATCTACCAGGTCGTGTCCACCAATTGTTCTGCTTCGAAGAATTACGCCCGTTCTAATCACTCATCACAGTATCTCATCAGAGTCCTTTAATACGAACAGAATGTGGCTCGCCGATCCAAATTTTGCCCCATCTGCTAGTTACAACCACTATGTTGCCAGTCTAATCTCATTCCAAGACCTTAAGAACCATCATTCATTCCCTCAGCTTTATTCTGATGATGCGTTGTGACTGAGTGCTTTTCCAATAGTTCCGTTGAAGACTTCAGTGAGAAGATAGGAAAACACATCGTTAGTCACAAGGAAACATTGATAGTGACTTCCCGTTAAGTGACTCGAAGGCCCAACCTCTCGAGAGTGGCGGAGACCGTTGGCATCGAATTCAAAAGGCAAAACAACGTTCGGTAATGCAATGAGAAAGGATCAAACGACGAAATCGCGCCTAACTCTAACCCAGTGATGATGCAAAAGACTGTTCGCAGGGTGGTTTACAGCATTGTGGCCAATGCCTTATCGAATTAATCGTCACAAGCCACAATGGTATTGGGTTGTGCGTCATTACTCACACCATCACCATAACAACAGCAATAATAATGATAAAAGGGATTAGACAGAACAGTGTGTGGCAAGTTCACATACGCAGCCGTCTGCCCTGGTGGGTCAATTGGACGACAAGCGAACGCATGTGAACAAATATGCACTAATAGATTAAAGGCAGAATCAACAAGTTGACCGTCATCAACTGACTGACCAACCGGTCGTATGGCTATCGCAGACAAAAAGGAAACGGAAATACAGTTGACAAGCCATACGAGAGAGAGAAAACAAGATTGCGGGGAATAGAAAATCGGTGGATAGGCGGGTCATACTGTGTTAAGCGACCTCATGTGTGATACACCGTAATCAACCGCAGGTGACTGTTTGAACACAGGAGGACGTTGATTGACGGACAGAAATATAGCGCAAAATTATCTACAAGCGCGTTAAGTAAAATAGACCTCACCAGTGCGAGGTAACATTTGATATTGTAGCAGCTGTTTCTGTAGTAAACTACGACGTCTGTGCAACGGCTTCCCATGTTTACACGGAAGATTATTTACGACCTGTTACGGTGCTGACTCACTCAGTAGGAAATTAGACACATCTTAACCAACATCACGCTCACCACTTTTGCCGTAAAAGTAGACCATAAAATTTTTGAAATCAGGATTTCCACTCCAGTGACGAATCAAAAACCATCGACGTCCACTTCCATTTTTAAACGATATCTCGGTGTATAGTGTCACCCGTCTCCAACGATGGATTCCAATAACCTTTGACGTTCAAGTAATGTACAAATCACTCAGGGAGCACTGTCAGGTTAATGTATCTCTCAGGATGTTAATGAATAAACCATTACATGATTTCGGGGCAAGAAGAGAGCTGCATCTCCATGGGAATGGCCAAGGACCTGTCTGTTCTGAGAACGCAATCAAGGGCTAGAAGATAATGAATTCTATTTAGTCATACATTGTTTACAAATAAGCTAATCTACACGGCGATAAACGTTCTGTAAAACTTCGTTGTTGCCCCAGTTGCGGGACTTGCATTAAAATTTCGCTAGCTATGTTTATTATGCGGAAAGAATGCCAGAAATGAATGTAAGCTAAGTTCACTTCGCTTAATTTGCGTGCCACCTCTTTCGTGAATTTCGCTACAACGGGAAACAATCCAAGTTTCAATTGTAGTGGGGATAGACGGTCACACCATACTACTTAGCAGCATGGATCGAAATGATCGCGGGATAAATACGGGGGAGATACGGGTAGGATCATTGGAGAGCAGCATCATGCAGAATGGCTTTCGCCACATGACGGAACTGATACATGGTGTCCAAAGCGACTGGAGCATCCTCAGACGAGTGTGGTGTTCAAACGACTTTTTCTGTCCGTAGTCTTGCCGAGACGCATAAGTCGTGTATTGGTTTCCCCAAATAAACAATTTCTGTGCCACACGCTCTCTCTGTTCACAAAAATTGGTGTTGTGACTAAGACGCGAGGATGAACGTCCCGTGGCCGCAGCCGTTTGAGGATGAGGATGTTCGGAGTTTCCTGGAGGGCTTCGAGGACGTGGCGGGGGCGGTCGGGGTGAAGGCAAACTGGGCGAAGCTGGCTGATGCTGCTCATTGGCGAGGCTGAGGCGGTGTTGGATGCGGCGCGAAGGGGCCCTGCGAAGCTGGAGTAGGCCGCCGCGAAGGAGGCGCTGATCGCCGGGTTCGAAAACTCCACTGACAGTCAGGAGACAATGAGGTGGTTCAAATGCGCCCGGCTTGGACCAGGAGGCGAAGCTCTGGTCTACGCCATGTCCCTACGGGCAGCGTTGTCAAGAACTCTGCCACATTTGGAACAGGGCTCAGAACAACGTCTGCTGACGGCACAGTTCTTGAACGGAGTGCCACCAACAGTCCGGGGTCAGCTCAGGATTGTTCTCATCGCGCAGCCCATGACACTGGAACAGTTAGCCGATGCAGCTCGACAACTGCTAGCAGAAAATGCCGCGACAGTCAACGTGGTGGAGGCAAGCGAACCGAGTGAACTGAATGACCTTCAAAGCGCGGTGGAAAAGTTGACCAAGGAAATGGCGGCTTCGAATGTGAAAAAAGAGGATAACCGTGGCGACATCTGCTACGGGTGCGGAAGACGTGGACACTGGCGAAGATTTTCCCCACTCATCAAGGAAACGTAGTACTTTAATAAACGTTTCGTCGAGTGCTTTTATTTGGGAAGGGGGATCCAGTGATAGGGACGGTTGATAAGACAGCAGTTCAGGCTAGGTTAGAAGTCAATGAAGGCTTGGAATACTGTTCGGTTGACACTGGAGCCGCGACTTAATTGATTGGGCCAAAGTCAGGAAAGATTGTGAGGCCGTGTGCGATGGTAGTCCGAACGGTCGGTGGGTTTACCCTCAAAGTGGATGGCCTGACAGAATATGGTGTTCGAATGGATGGTCACGTAGTCAAACAACCGTTCGTCGTTGCCCCCCGACGCAAGTCAGAGTATCTTGGGGCGGATTTCCTTGACCGCGTTGAGACCGTAATCGATTTGAAGCATGCTGACCTGGTAACAAAGTATGGGGTGGTTCCACTAATGAGAAAGCGCAAAACCCGGTTTGGACAAATTGAAGTGAAGGTACCCAGAGCAACTCCAACCTGTGACAATCAGTTGCTGAACGAAGTGATACGCAAATTTCAGGGATTGGTCACCACGGATCAGGGCCCGTATGGCTATCATGACTGGGTTGAACACGAAATCCCCATCGAGTCAAAACGATTTCGGCCATTTGGACCCCGAAGAATTCCAACGCACTTACAGCCGGAAGTTGAACGAAAATTGAAGGATATGCTGGAGGAAGGAATCATCGAGGAGGCCGATAGCCCGTTCAACTCTCCTGTCTTTCTGTTAAAGAAGCCTAACGGTGAATTTCGATTTTGTGTCGGCTTTAGGCGACTGAACGAGATAACGATCAATAAAGTCGTAGCAGTTCCGTCGCTGACGGAGATTTTCGACAAGCTGCAGAACGCCAAGGTGTTTACAGTGTTGGACTTACGGTCCGGATATTGGCAGGTTCCGACCACACAACCGGACCGATATAAATCGACATTCACAGTGGGTGAAAATCAAGCGTTCGTCGAGATCCAACGATTGATGAAGAAAGTACAGCTGATCCTGAATTGTCAGTGACTGGACAGAGCCTCATTGTCGCAACGGATGCGAGTGATGTAGGGCTAGGAGCGGTAATGAAGCAAGAAGACGGCGTTGTGGAATACGCCGGTCGGCACACAATGGGTTCTTTTCGCTGTCGAGTCCCGTACTGCTTGCAGACCACACGNAATGGTTTATGGTCGTTTTGGACGAAAGTTTTCCTCCGAAACGTGTAATCGTTGAATTTTTCCATTGCAACGTTCACCGCCAACAGTTCCTTTTCGATTTGTGCGTATCGGTTCTCGGCGCTACTCATGGTTCGACTTCGGAAATCAGTCGGCTGTCCGTTCTGCATGAGAACTGCTCCAATCCCGTTTTGGCTGCTGTCACATTGTATCATTAACGGTAGACGTGAATCGTAGTAACGTAATACAGGAGCTTTGACGATTAATTGTGTGATATGTTCCCCAGGTTATTGGCTGGTGAGGAAATTGTGAAGTCTATCGGTTTCTTCTGCACTGCCAGCTCCAATGGAGCTCGTGGAAGGTTTCCGGCACTTCTCCTTAATGGTTTGTTTCTGCTGTAACTTATGTATTTTAAGCCAGTTCCAGTAGTGACTCTTGTTCTAGGTTGAACTCATTTCGACGTGGTCCCTGTATTTTGATCCCCGGTCGATATCGATGCGTCTGTAGATCTGCTGATAGTTCACTCTTAACCGGAAATCATTTCTCCATGACCCTCATTGCCATATTCCTGAAAGGTAAAGAGAGTCCCAGAAGCCTATGGATAGTGTAAGAAGTGGAAAAGCCGTGGCAAACGGTACGACTCACTTTACACATATAGATGTCTGAGAGAGTGAACTGTTGCTGACGCAGACTGTGAGCAGTTTTGCGGATTTGGTTATATTTGGGAGCCTCTGGTACCACGTGCACTACCATACTTTGAATTCCAACGTTCGACGGTGATGGATGCAAAATTGACGGCTAATTTAGTCCGACTCGTCCCGAAGCATCTTGCTAATATCACTATCACTGGGATATCGCAGAGCCGCAGGTGATGTCAGCAGTCTCTCTGCGCCGGACATTAAACTCGGTAATGCGTTAACTGAACGAAGATGCACCGAGAAAAAAGACTGCTGGGTGCAAGTCTTTTGATCCGTGCCAGCTTCTGACTGAGAGTGGACGATTCGCACATTTCGCAGGGTGGTTCAGTATCATTTTGCCTGCACTCTTCTAATGCGAATGGATTCGACGTGTCAAAGATAATGGCTGTCGACGCGTTTGGAACGAAAATATCGGCTTTCCTTAGAACTGCCGTATATTCACACAAGTTTCCTGAGCACCGTTGGCCTTTGCGGGATGACCTCGGAAGTGTTTAGCAGTTAATTACTAATGAGCTCAAATCTGTTTGCTCCTACTTTACCTTTGACAGATGAAGCTTCTGAATAGCCTTCTCACCCACTGTCCTTCTCACGCCAGCTTTGTTGTCGAATAACCAAACGCCCGGTTACGAAACACTTGGTGCAGCTGGAATATTTGACAGCTGAACTGAGCCCCTGCCAAACCTAGGCCGTCTCCGTTTAGACTAGAAACCGACTGTGCATGTTTCAGCCCTTTTCTTTTCTTCTATCAATGAAACCTAGCGACGTGGGATGGCAATCCGTGCGGATAAAATGAACATACTTGGAAGGGTGTTGGTTCAGCGTCATAAGTAAGTTGGGGGACAGGATCCTATCATACCCACAATGAAGCCACTGATTACGCCCTGAACATCGAAGAGCACGGCTGCGGGTACTTACCCGCTGGGCGAAGACACTGCAAATTTCCGTTGTGGACTTCGTTGGTAGTAGCGAAATTAAATTTTCCAGCGGTTTGCAAGAAGGTTTGCATCAACCTATCCTAACGATTAATTTCAGTTGATGTGAAAAGTATGCGAATAGCAACGTTAATGGAAGACTGGTTTAGACAGGAGTACGTGAAGAAATTTGAATCCGGACTCACCAGGTTAAACCGTAGGCTTTTTAAACCTCATGAGTTTGTCGTTATGCAAGATGGCGGCAGCCATCAACCGCAGCATTCGAAGAATTCTAGGATGGAAGGTAGGTAGAGAGTGCGGGTCTCACCTACCCTTCTAGAAGAACAAACTAATTTTGGAACGTTCGCAGGGGTCGACTTCTAAGGTGCTTTGGCTAAAAATTGAAGGCGTTGATCTCGCTTGTCAGCTGTCGGACAAATGCGGCTTGCGCGATATGCAAATTTTCTGGTGGATTTCTAGCTTCAACGCGCAAGTCAGTAGCAAGGTTGCTTACGATGAGCCCCGAATACTGTTGTGGAGTTAGCGGAAACAAAATGGTTAGGAAGAGCATTGTAATCATTGCAAGCTTTTATTGGGCATTCAGATCTGATGTGGTGAACTTTCTCTCCAAGGAGTACACCGCTCAGTGTAGTGCTATTCCCGTAGTAAAGTGTTAGTTGATAGGGCTCGATAAGAGACTTTTCTACTAAGAAGGCTGTTACTGGTGACGTCCGAACCTACCACAAGTGGAAGAGTGCATGTCCATTGATGCCGTCCTTTTTTGATTAAGCCTAGTTTTCAGGTCCGGGTATACTTACTGACACAATGTTGCACAGGATCGATGGGCTACTCGACTTACCGGAGCCGAAGTGACGGGGTCACAAATTTTTTCTCCAGATGCAGTCAAACGAAACTATTGCAGTGAGGCTAAGAACAGTGACGATCGACCGAACCGAAGAGTACGTTTGAGTAACGCTTTTCTCAAGTTCTCTCCAATTTCCAGAGAGTCGATGAGAGAGTGCGGAGCAAAGTTATTTAAATCCCTTCTGGAAAGGTTGGTCAGAAGTTGGTATCCTTCGAGGCATTCAAAAAACGCAAATAAGTAAAACTTCACATATATCGGTATTAAAATTCGAGCCAGTTCAGTAGAGGTCAGACAGGTGGGCCGTTTAGATCATTTCGTGAGACAACGCACTTGTTATAATTTCTCTAATCAGAGAGAACTTTAACGCCATAAGTAACCAGTAATGACCAGGATGTAGTTAAAAGGTAAAGGTCATCAGTAAGTGTCAAAGAAACTGGTCATGGGGTTAACCATGGAGAGCCCCTCCAAAGCTACGCTAGCAGAGAAGAAGCAGAACGCTTGCGCGCACCGTACACAGACTGTCAACTAGATATGACATCAGTCACTGAAGAGGACAGACTCGTAATCTCTAAGGGGAAGGCTTGCCGAATGAAATGGTATGGTTCAGGCAACTGCAGTGGAAAGGTCGAGGTAGGCGAAATCACTATCAATGCCCTGGCCAGCTGCCTCAGTTCGTTGATCAGCGGTTATCTGTAGAGTTGTGACACACGAATGACCTTTCGGGGAGCCCTACCGCAAATTAAGAAGTCTCGAGAGATCAGGTAGCCATGAAAGCAAACGTATGAATGCGCTCTTGAAATTTTTGGGATCCTCGATACTGAGGCGATCTGTCGAAAATCGCTGGAAGGATTGCATCGAACACCCTCGAAAACAGATGTGATGTTTGGAAGTTTACGGCCGTCAGCTGCTGTTTTCTGGGCAACAGATTACGCAGACATCACACTAGTGGGATCATAAAAGTGTCCAGCCGTCCCATGCGAAACCTTAGTGGGCCTTTCTCGGTCGCCAGTGGAGCCATTATTAAAACTTCCAAATCCTGCCGACACCTCTGCCGGGGAATTATTTATGATGTATATCTTATTACTTCCAGTGTCAAGACGAGCCTGAGGACCCGTAAGCGACTGTGAAAAACAGCTGCAGCAAAACTGTGCGAATATATTAGCGGCTGTGATATTAGAGCCATTAGAACCTCGAGGTCTTGATAATTGGAATTCACCGGCCTGCGCTTTAAGAGTTCACAGTGTGAAACGGAGGAGGCCTTTCTGATTAGCGGCAAAGTGCTTTGAAGGACTTTTTCGTGATGGATAAGATCCGTGCGAGTTAGCAATGTCCACAGATCCATGACGGTGTGTTTTCTGATTAACTCCGAAACATTAAGTTCATAGTTTATCCAACTATATCCTTTCCTTAGAATAAGTTGGAGGTTACGATGGCGTGTCTGATTTCAAGGCCTGTTCTTTTAGGTGACTGTTAACGGCATAGTCCCATCAGTAGCCTCAAAAGGAACCGCAGCTGATTTTCCGCGGAGGCCATCAACAGAGCAAAGAAGAGGGTGAAATCTCGCCAAAACTGTTGCCAAATGACCACATAATATCCCGCCATTCATTTCGGGGAATTTTCTGCGATCACCAGCCACCTACTGCAGATGAAATCAAATAAAGCGACTGTAGGACCACTCAGCCCAAGTGACCTGTTGATTCCTGTGTTATCAACCACTAATTCTTTTTGTGCAGATTTAGTCCATCCGCGACGGGTCTTGACAACTTTTTCACTCAACGAGACCAAATACTTCGATTATGTGAAATAATCACCGGGGCGTAGAACTTATGAAGGCTACCTATGAGCGAACCGGAAAGGTAGCTCCTTGGAGGTGGAAACAGCCCGTCAGGGAGATGCAGTTAAAACATAGGGGTTAGAGTTTTCAACCCGGATAACAAGTGTTCATTCATTTTATTATCAACGATTGAGTACTCCCACAGGTCCACAGTCAGAGCTGCTCATGCAATCCTTCACCAAACTGATTTGGAGAGTAGTAAATATTTCTATAAAGGAAGGCATGGAGGGATGGGTGGGCATATAGGGTCAGTCCTTTCCACGTACTTCAGTTCGGTGAACTCGGGGTCAGAGTCTGCGTAGAACTAACTGAGTCGCGACTGTGTCTTGGCCCACATCGCGGAATGGAACTGCCTGCAATTGAGTAATTAAATCTTCATGTTGGTACGGGTGAAGTCGAGGAATGGGTCAAACAATTTGAACTGCGGTGCAGCATTCGTCGTGATGTGAAGAAGGTAAACCAATCAGATTTCTTCATTACCGCTGGTGGTCGTGAGTTGTATTCGTTAATAAAGAATCTGGCTTATCCGAATGCTCCAACCTTGCTGCCGTTCGACGAACTGAAGAAACTGCTGTTAAAGCGTGTGCTTCCAGTCAATTTCCCGGTCAAAGAACGGGCGAAGTTCAATTCATTAGTGTGTTCAACAAACACGAGCTTCCGTGAGTTCATTCCACAATTTCAAAAACAAGTTGCCCGTTGCAACTGTGATGACAAGATCTACGTGATTGATTGGCTTCTGGCGTCACTGACACTGATCTTCAGCGTAGATTGCTGATCAAACAAGATGTGACTTTTCAAGAGGCCCAAGGCATCCGCGAGCAGAAAGATGACGTCAATGCCGCTACGGCTGATTCGAACGTGACATTAGTTCAGAAGACCAAAGTGCATACTGCCGCCCGAAGTCAACCAGTGGACAGGCCAACTCATGCACACATCATCAATCTCGGTTCGAAGAAATTTAATAAATGTTCCTCGTGCGGTGATTTACACTTACGATCATCTTGCCGATTTCGCAATGCTATATGCCATTTATGCGGTAAATCTGGTCACAGTAAGAAGGTATGTAGAAGTCAGAAACATCGCCTGAGTCAAGTTAGAAAGACAAGCACTATAGAACCGTCAATTGCTGTTTATTCATTGCAAATGAAATCCAGGGCTGAGCAATTTATTGATAGATGCCCCAAGTTCAAATTGGCATGTAAGTATGAATTCATTGTGGACACGGGAAGTAGCGAATCCATTATTTCCAAACCGCTACTAGATGTCATGGCCCCTGATGCTCAACTGGTACCAACAACGATGGAACTACGCGGAGTTACTGGTCATCCGTTAGCTCCGCCCTGATTGCTGGTAATGATAATGAGCTGATTCCACTGCGTTTCTTGGTGTCGGAAGGAATTTCAGCCATTCTGGGGTTAAAAGCTTTCAAACAGCTCAGCTGTGCTCCTTCTCTAAATGCCAATTACAAAAATGGCGCAAGTGAAAAGTACCAAGCCCAGTTACGCAACCTGATTGTTCAGTGTTCACAACTTTCAGGAGGAATAAAAGTAGAGCCAGCAAAACTGGAGGTGCAAGAGGGCCTGGTGTTTCTAAAGCGCAGAATAATACTTTATGGAATGAGAGAACATGCGCATAATGCTCTCAACAGATTGAAGGAAGACGGCATAATCTCGCAGGTTAATTCATCAGCACAGGCCACACCAATCGTTGTGGTTATGAAAGAAGATGGCAAATCGCCTGGGATATGTGGTGACTATAGATGAAAGCTGAATTCGAGACTGAAAAAGTGCGCAGCAACAACTGAGAAGCCGGAGGATTTTATGAAAGTTCTGCACGATAGCAAAGTTTTTTCTAAAATTGACCTGACAAACGCATACTTACAAATTCCGTTGGAGTATGATTCTAAGGTGATCACTACGATTAACACCCCTGGGGGATTATTCAAGTACAACTTTCCACCGTTTGGGCCACACGTATCAGCTGGAACATTCGAGGCTACGATTGATGAAGTAATTGCCGAATCACCAGGAGTACGCGCTTATCGAGATGATGTAACCATATACGCCGACAGTACACAGGAGCACAACAAGAGGTTGCTTTCACTTCTGAAACGATTCAGGAATGAGAAAATAGCCATAAAAGCCTTCTTAGTGCGTGTTCCAAGTGCGAAAGCTAGGTTTTCTTGGTTTTACCGTATGTGATAAAGGGTACAGGCCGGACCCTGGCCGGTGCAAAGCCTTGGTTACCTTTACACCGCCAAAAGACCAGAGTGACCTTCGATCAATAATAGGATGTTTGTGGTACTATTCTCGTTTTATCCCGAAGTTTTCGACGAAAGCACAACCATTATTTGCGGTTCATTCAGCAGAAACATGGTTTTGGACTCAAAAAGACGAAATTCTTCCGCAAGAATTAATAAAAATTGTGATTAAGAGGCCGATGTTAGCCCCATTTACTACGTCTAAAGTTACCACGCTGATCACAGATGCATCCAGTGTTGGCACTGGTGCTGTGTTGGAACAGGAGGGGTGTCCGATCAGTTGCATATCACGTTTGTTGTATAAGGCTAAACAATGATATTCACAAGCACAAAAGGAGACGTCAACAGTCTACTGGGTTGTCAGGAGGCTGCATAAATATTTGTTCGGTATTAGATTCAAAATTATTACTGATCACCACGCTCTACAGTATTTGTTTGACTCCCACAATTCAACTGTCAAATCATCAGTGGCAACGATACAGCGATGGAGTCTAGTTCTAGCAGCATACGACTATGACATCGTTCATCGTCCTGGTAAACAGATTCCTCAGGCGGATTTTTTTATCATGGTACTCCAGTTTTTCAGCTGCTGAAGCTTGTTTGCTTGCTTCGCTAGCTATTCCAATAAGCCGAGAAGACTTGATCAAGACAACTAAAAACTATTATGGCACGGTAATTGTTGCGATGACAAAGGGTTGGTCGTCAAATATTGAGAAGAAACACCTAGTATTATTTCATAACCGAGAGGAGTTGTCAATACAACCTGATTGTTTGCTGTATCGGAGAGATCAACTGGTCATTTCACCACCGCTACGAAAGGCGGTATTAGACGATTTGCATAAAGGTCACCAGTTCGTGGGGAAAATGAAATCCCTGTATCGACAGACGTGTTGGTGGCCGGAGATAAAGTCGGATCTCAAGAGCATTGCAATGAACCGCTACTCCTGCCTCCACAAAATAAAGACAAGGCCGAAGAATTGGACACCTTTTCCGGACAGCTACGTACCATGGCAACGGGTGCACGCAGACAATTGTGGACCACTTATTGATAACTATCACATTCTGGTGTTGATTGATTCATACGCACGGTGGCCAAAAGTATTTATCACAATCTCACCTTTCACGGCATTTACCATGCGAGCATTTCGTAAATGTCTCCGTCGTGAAGGTATTCCGCAGGTCCCGGTGACAGACAACGGGTCACAATTTTGTTCCGCTGAAAAGAAACAGTGACTTGACAGCATCGGGTGTCGTCACCTGCAAACGGCGCCTCGGCATCCATGTTCAAACGGGGCCACAGAAACCCTGGTGAAAACGCCAAAAAGTGCCGTGAGTTTCACTACTCCCAAAACATTTGCTGAACTGGATGTTTCTCGATAACTTTTTGCTTCAGTACAGGAACGGAGCTCATTGCACAACGATGGAAAGCCCGGCATGGTTTTTTAAATCGAGGCGACTGGGTGCATCACTTCAATGTGTAGATTCAACGGATGTGATATATTTTTATGAGAACGATTTACGACCTGCCAAAGTAATGATCACTCGCCAGCCAGGCAGCACAGTGATAGAAATTACTGACCTGCACGATGTCTCGATTCATCGGAGATACACCGACCAAATCGAGTTACGAATCACTGAACAAGTTGCCATGGAGGAAGCAGAACACTCTGCGCTGCAAGAGTTCGATGCCCCAAGAAGATCAGAACGATTGATAAATATGAATGCAGAGGCTTCCGAAGAGAGGAACGTTGCGGTGGAAATCTCGATTCGCCGATTATACAAACCCCGACACAACAGAAGATCTGACAAACCGTGAGTCCAAATGTCGCGTTGAAGATGCTACATCAGGATTGGACGAGCGGTCTCAGTGTTGTGCCTTCCGT
>QNGE01008333.1:0-17597 GCA_008508345.1 Paragonimus westermani
AGAGTCATCGTAGGAAGTGTTGGATGAATGAGAACGATAGAGAACCTCTACCAGGAGTGAGTTTTGGTCACGCAATGTTAGTCGAGGCCATGGAGTGTCACGATTACTCGACCACGATAACGCTGAAGGTAGAGAGATTCTACTTAGGAAAACCCGTGGCGCTCCCTGTTTTCCATCGAGCAAATCCAGCTTGGTAAGCTGAGCACCTGAGAACACTCAATTCATTTTCAAATGAACCATGGAGTTTTCCTAAGGGAGTAAAAAACACTCTGTCCCAGTGGCCTGCTCTGCTGAGGAAGCCTGAGTCCAACGACACCTTAAATTTTCCCCAAAGGAGACCCTACCGACGACTGGTGGTAGAATTTTCCGACGAACAACTGCTCCGTAGGAAAACATTTTCACAGTGAGCACATGTGTTCCTAATCTGTACAACTTCTTCCGGCGGCCTTTCGGACCGTTTTGNTGTATGGGTCCGGAGGAATGGGGAATATACCTGCGACACCCTCACAGAAAATTAAATGCTTATGAATGAAGTTGCGTCTATATTTTTGACACTATAGTGTGTACTGATTGGAAATTTCTGGCTTACACTCTTGAGTGAGATTCCGAACAGCTAGTACTGCCTCTATACCAGCTGACGAAACGTTTCGCAGGCTATTTGTTTATGGCATGTTTTGACCACTGCGACCGAGTCAGTTGAGCTCTTACTGTTATTTCTAACAGAAGTGTTATCATAGTGTGAAGATTATACGACCGTCTCAAACTTATTTAGTACGATTTGCTCATGTTCTTTGCCTATGTACCCTCCGATAAGGCGGCGGGTCAGCTGCTAGCATTGCGACGTTTAGTTGCGAATTATGGTGCCTTTACCCTGTTGGGGTTAAACAATGACACACTGTTGTTACAAACCATCCCCCCTATAGCCCGCATCCCGCACATTCCATTAAACCTACTCTGGTTAGTCCATGTTGTCAACAGCTAACCACTGGATAAGATGAGATCACAAAGGCATACAAGCCACATTTGGTTTGTTGCATTCGGACTGGTAGCATATGGCTTTCGTACTGCTTTTAAAAATCTGACGATGCTCACGGCGTGCACTGAGCGGAAATGAATTAATATTACGCTTCCCCCCGTGTTAACAGATCCGAGAGTGAAGTTCTGACTCTTCGTTGAACTAGAAACACGTATCAAGAGAATCAATAATGCGGAAACATTTTACTGATACTCAGTAAACACATCGTGATCCTCTAGCTTCGCTTAAAATATCCGCAGTAAACACAGAAGTAAGACATCGCCTGCGAAGGCGTACCCTTGGATAAGCTTAATTTTTGCAATTTATTCTTCTTTTGCTTCACTTGATTTTCAATTTGAATACCGCAAGACAGGCAGAGCTAACTTATGTGCATATATGCTTCTTTTAACTTCGTTAAAATGTGCGAAAAAATCACTAAAGGCTCAAAACCTGCCTCCTACATACCAAACATTTGGAAGAAGGAAAAATAGCGGGAGACTTTTACTGCAAACCAACAGTATCAGTCCAAAGCTGCCGATGTGAGCCTTTGAAATTGAATGTTGACTCGAATCCGTGTGACGGCAATTATAACTGTTTCATAAAAATGCCAAGGATTTTCGAAATACAAATGCGTTATTGAGAAGCAGTTCAGTCATAGAATTCAGAAGCCCCATTAATAGTGACAAGATGAATCAGCGTGGAAGGTAGATTGGCTCGAGGCCACTACAAAACGATTTGGTCAAGATAACTTTGATTGGCCCACGATGGTCTTCACACTTATCAGCGGAATCCGCTGTCACCAGCAGTGCAATGAATTTATTTGAAGGCTTAATGCGGACTGAATTTCCGCAGTGTTCCGGGTAGTGTTCGTAACTTCAGCACGCATTTACGGACTCTATTCGGTCTAGGATAAGCGACACAATCAATTCGCGAATGAGTTAACGTCTGAAAAGCCGGGCGATTCAATACTGCTGGAAACGTGATCATGGATCAAAACAGCCACGTTGCAGAAATTTGTCAATTTTTCTTTTGCCCTGGGCATGGGCTGGACACCAAAATGTCGATTATCAGAACGTTCTGCATCATCCCATCCAGATAAAATGAAGTACCATCAATCCAAAACGTTATAACGGGCAGGTACTTAACTCATTGAAGGAAATTAAAAACCCTCTGAGCAATCTAAAGGTCGTAATCAACTCAGTCGATGAATTTTTAGAAGGCCGTTTCGCCAAGAGGGTGAACTTCAGTTGCAACAATCTCGATATACAAGAAATGTAACTATAGGAAGCTAAGAAACTAACAACTCTCCCCACGAATTTGTTTTGCGGGCAGTTCAAATTTCTAAGGAATCACTAACGAAATGAGAAAAAATGCAGACAGGGAACGTGGTCATCATCGTTCTATTCTATACACAGCTGTCGTCACTTTCTCTATACAGACAGCCACCGCACTATCAGACCATAAGCTCATCACAGTCTCTCAGAACTCAAGTGGTTGCTGGCTAAAAGCGTGTCATAACCGGACCTTGTTGCTCCGGGACAATATCCCCCAAGAAAGCAGGGAGATCTTGTTTTCTGATAGTGCCTTTGTTTGTTTACAAACACAGTTCGTGTGTGCAATTACGGGCACCGTCCCCTGTTCCACTCTTCAAGGTTTTTGGCCATAAGTCTACAAGTAGAGTGTCCCAAATAGGTAAGACCAGATCACCAGACTTCACGTCCCGTCCAAACTTGTTCCACCTATGGTATACCTGGAGTGGAGAGTTGGCATTTCTTGATTCAACGTTTAAAAACGTCACAACGGAATACGTCCAGGCCATATGATCGTGATTGAGCAAACCCTTCAGAGAACGAAAAGTTCTGAGCATGGAGTTCCGGTGGATTTAGCTTAAAAATTTTCCAAACCGGCCACTGTAGGACACTGGTTATCAGATGCGGCTACAGTGAAGGTTGCATAAGCATAACAGACTGAGATCTGTCCGAGGTATGTTGCGGTCAGTGGAGTTGGTAAGCCATGCGTTCAAAACTCCACATTTTGGGCTACTGGAAGCTTCATAGCAACCGGTTATCAAGTTGCCCCAACCGAACACATTCAAAACATCTCTATGTAGATGGAACCCTGAGTTATTGACCTTTAAGGAAGCTGCTGATTTCATCTCACCAGCAGACGTTTCATGAGAAAATGTGTTCGAAGCAACCTCTCGAGTGCTAAGATTGATGACAAATTAATTCATGTCAATTCATGTGTGATCATTCCGGGTCTCTCTCTGTCTGCCCATTTGTCTGTTGCACATAACCTTTATGTGTTTGCATTAGTGACTGATGAAGGTTTTTGAAGTGTTTAACTTTGCGGCGTATGTTTTCTTTGCACTGCAACGATACTCACACACTGATCTGGGATGCTTTAAATATCGTATCCTCATGCATTCTGCAAGCTTTCCGCTTTGATCGACATTTTGCAGTTCTGGTTGTTTAGAACCATCAGACAGCTGTGCCGGCGAGTTTATCCGGCGAGGGGAAAATATTCATGAAGGGGGGTTTATTGAAAAGTGCCAACCGTAGTCCCATTCAAAAGCACCCAAGAAATGAAAACAATTAAGTTTTGAAGGCCTTTGCCAACATTTGATGTGAATGGCATCGGAAAAATATCAGAATAAATTCGTGGAGATAAAATAAGACAGAGGATTCCGGAATCTTGTCAACCAGTGAAGTAGTAACTGTGGATCACTTCATAAACGTCTCAAAAATGTCCAAAGATCAAACAACCTGCTATTGGTTGATTGATGAGTATAAAGTTTTCAGTGCCAAGATATTGCAGAATACTTTCTTGCTTGATGGATATTCGTTGGATCACAAGGGACTTACAGATTTGCGCGGCAAATGGGAAAGTGGCGCACGGTCATGTGGAATATGCCACATATTGCAATACTGGTTTCCAGAACTACACAGTTTTGATTATTTATCATTTTCAAAAAATATATGGCACTTGGAGATATTTATTGACTTGTGGGTCGACAAATTGGTGGAGAAAGTTTTAAGAACCGTGGTAACGTTGAGGTTTTATGTTTTCTCTATACAATCGATGTACTGTCTGAGATGGAGGTCAGACGGAATTGATGCATCAACTTACTAGGACTATCTGAGACGGAACGGAGTAATTTCAAAATAGATGAGCGAGTTTGTGATGCAATCGAAGAAGAGTCTAAAATGAATTATTTTGCTCGTCCACCATTTTAGGAGTGTTCAGCGTTTGTAGGCTAACCATTAATCGCACCAGGCTGACTACCTTCATTTACACCCTACATATGCGCAGATATATATATATATATTGTGGTGCGAAACCGAAGCAAATTGCCTGGAGATGTTTGAAGGTTTACTAAAAATGCTGAATAGACCAGTAAATATCATCGATTTGATACGAAACAGCGTTACCCGTCGATTGTTGCGTCCACCATGCAGACTGGGCATGGCTGCATATAAATAGCGTTGATGGAGGTGGCGAGTTGAGCAGTGTGTTGTTCGAGACAAGGGATGATTCTTTACGTAGCGCCGCAATGAATGTGTGGCTCACTGGTATTAGCCAACACTGTCCACCCAACCAAAGAACACATGTGCTCTAGCTAGGGTGGAGTTACTTTTAAAAACGCGCGGCAACCATGTAAGTGGGGTCCAAAATTATATGGTGGGTACAAATCGGGAAGATGGTGTAACTAGCCAACGCGGCAGTAGGTAGCAAAACTTTCAACGAACCCCATAACGCGCTCGAATGAGAGCTAGGTGTAATTTGAAATTAACCATTTCGTTTGGTGTGCTTGGTCAAAGTAAATTTTCACTTGTTCTTTCCGCGTAACTACTACCTGTGTCCCCAGTCTCCCATCGTAATCCTCAGATCACCACCCAAACTCATCGTACTGAAGGAAAACAGTGCGGTCAGTCTTCACCTCATAGCATCAGAGGATGAGGGTGAGAACGGGTCTAGACATTCATAAGATCCCGAGTTCGAGAATAAAATCCGAATAACTGGATTATCAAAAGTACGTATTACATGAGTGTTGCCATTTTTCCCTCTGTGCCGTAACAACTCAAACTCGGACCTGCTATAAGAGAAGTTTCAGGGGGTTCTCATGAAACCCATCTGCGCCAACACCATTTTCCTGAACTATTTTGCGTTTTGGTGAGGTTTTAACTGGGATTCAATGCAAAAGCCTGTTCACTGCATTTACCAAAGGACGTCAGACTACGTGAACATGTTCAAAAAGGGGCCAGCAGACGAGTTGTAGGGTCACAAAGACAGTCATGTACCGCGAGACTGAAACAGGTGACCTTGTTAACCCCTGAATGCCATCGTGTTTGGAATCATAAGGAGTTCCGTAAAAGGTTCCAACTAACCCACTGCTGCACTTCCTCGCAACCCAGCATTAGCACCAGTCTCAAGGGGAAGTATGAGGACACTAGAGACTGACCGGGAGGTATCATATCACCGAGCGGCAGAAGGTTGCCTGCCGTTCAGCATAAAAAATTGAGCACGCAAACTTGTCTCATTCCTCCAATTCCAGATACCAAAGTAATTGAAAATGTTCGACAAAGGGCTTTCAACTTATGCTAAGGCTTATTAGCTCGTTATCTACCGCCAGGCCCGGTAGACCAAACTCAACCTGAATAATCAACCTTCTTGTCAGAACAGTACAGTTGTCCATTATACTTATACTATTTACTCTCAATCACTCTCACACTGGCTTGCTAGCTGTCAGCGACAAGTTATCTAGAATGTGACACAACTTGAAGCTGAGAAGGCAACTTTGCAAACTTGTCAGAAGGGATGGTTCCGCATGAATACCTGGATACGGGGATGTCCATTTTGACAAAATTGTTGTGGAGACATCAGCGGATGAGTTGGAACAACTATCTGACAGGTTTAGCACCCGATGACATTCTTGACTGGCAGCCCTCCTCAAAAACTGTAGACCACGCTCTATCATCAGTAGTAGGCTAACCACATGCTGAGCATCAATAGGTCTAAGTTTGAGAAGTCTCTCAGTAATTGCTGTGTTCTTACCCTTTTTGCAAACATATTTATTATCGTCACCAATAGAAAACAAGATAATGATGGTATATTTCTTGACGCATTCGTGAGAAACACGCTCAGGAGAGCGTGATCAATGTGCACATTTTAAAGCCATATACACATTTGAACACCGCAGTAAAATGGAAGAGCAAGAGTGCTACTTTTTGAGACTTCACAAGAAGTACAGCGGGAACACAGTCCATTGTTACTAAGTTCACAAGTAAACTCGTAGCACACGAATTTGTCGGAAGACAAGGGCAAATCAGGCGTGGCACAAATTTTCATTCCATAAGTGTTTGGTGACAAGACTCTACTCCAAAGGGAAGTATTGCGAGCCAATATTTCGCCAGAAAAGAACAGTCAACAATCTCATTGATCTGACTGTAGATCTCGACTGCTCCACGACATCTCTGAACCCGCAAATTACACCTGGAATCGCCGTTGCGTCGCCAATCCCAGTCTAGCTCTCATAACGCCAGACGCGTTCAGGTTTCCGCAACGAAACTCACGGCTCTTCCTAAAACCACATCTTATAGTGCTCAAAGTCTCCCTCTGTCAACCAAGACCTTGACTAGAAAAGTCCCAGACTTAAGGCACCCATAGTTACTCGGAACACTGGAAGAAGCAGGTCAAATGCTCCTGATAATGACGCGGCTGCGCGAGCAGAGCTATTCACATGTTATCAGAGGAATTTCTCTCTGTTATATGAAGCAATCAGAAATACCAACGGCAAATCTAAAACACTTGAACAATGCTGTAAAACGACAGTAAGACCTGTAAGGTGTTCACCACAGCACAGTATTTCGGATTTGCAATATAAGAGTAAACCAAAAGAACTTTACAAGCGTCATGAATCTGGTTTTAAAAACCACACTCTAGGAAACAACGCTTCGCGGGTACAACTGCACAATTTGTTTCCCACTGCTTCCCGGTCAACCTACTACTATAATATGGGTCAGTGTTACCATCCATTATCCAGTAGATCCATAGCAACTCATCCACCTACCAAAAATACGAGTGCCACCAGGAAGCAAACTCTCAATACTTATACCCCAGCAATACGTCGTCACCTGATTGTGTCAGCAACACAAATGTCCACCAAAGCAGCCCTTTTTCAGTGCACCCACCGATATTTCATCAACCGCTACCTGGCCCCCCTCCACATGTCCTACTCTGCTCTCCATTCATAATGGCAATCCTCCAGCACTTCTTATCAGGGAGCCAAAAGTTTGACGACACCCACTCGAATATGAGCGGAAACTCAGTACATTCAAAAAATCAGGTGTGTCAACCTGGCAGTTCGCGAACCACTGCTTCATCTGTCACGAAATTCTTCAGCGGTTTATCCGGCGTATCTGTCAAAAAGAAATTCGAAGTTTACGGGCAACGAACGCAAGATCGTTGGCTGGTATAATGCACATATGCAAACCCTCATTCAACTTCGCAGAACATATATCGTTCCTAGTCGCTGAATCTAGACGGACGAAAGGTTATAGTAAACACACATTCTTCCTACCCGCTACGCGATTACACCTTCGTGAACTATGCCCAAGACCCCAGTTTAAGTACTGCACGGTCATATATAGCCATCTACGCAAGTCTGATAGGCTAATTTTGGAAAGCCTCCAACGTACATTCACGAAAATCTTATTGGGTTATCCATCTTCTCTGAGCTACAGAGACTGCTTCCAGACGCTTACACTCGATCCTCTCTGGTTACGGCGACTCAAGCTTAAACTTGCACTCATGTACAATCTGGTATATGACAATGAATTCGCCGTCAGATTCGCGACTCGTTCACAACACAGGCCGAATTATAACCTCCGAAACAAGGACTCCACTTTGGCAGCTCTTAAATCCCGGATAAACCCTGTTTAACATTTCCCCTAAAGAAATATTCCTACATTCGGAACAAACTCCCGTTTGAAATTGCAGCCGGTAAGAACATAGATCAATTCAAACGGAGCTTAGGAACTTTCCTAACAATAACGAACGTCAAGTCCATATTCAAGCTCTACCTGTCTGAAGACGTTATCTTTGAAAACGGACCAAATAACATCTGACGGAAAACCCCCGTTTTGCGTGATGTTACTCCACGCACACCTCGAACCGATCAAATCTATCAACTTCAAGGTAGCTCTTGTACTTTTACACTTGCCAACGGAGAAGAAGACCCGTCTATATTCAACACGTGTAGGTGTCAATATACATTCCTCGTTAATAACAACCCAATCATCCTGGTACGCCCTTACCCCATAATTATAGATAGCTTGTGTGCGTGAGTTGCAAACAACCATGCAAAAGCTGGGCATGCCAAAGGCGTTTAAAAATCTCAACCTCTCAATCTCGTGACTGCATAATAACCTAGAGTCGCAACTCTTCCTTTTTCTCCCCTGATAGACCATCCGGCAACCTCTCAGCATTGTCAAACATTCTTCTCATTCTATATACCGTTCATACAAAGATAATTGACATCGAAATTCGGCAATAATCGTATACTAGAGAAAGCTGATATTCGATCACCTTCCGCGTTATTCAATAACAGCTGCTCGCGTGTGGTATATATTCCATCATTCAACACAATGTTATTAACGTCACATAGAAGGTCTTGCCAGAATATCATGTTCCATTGCTCGTCATAGCTCACATAGTCAGTTTCACGTTCTCCCGATTATCGCATGATTCCTCTCCCCACTCTTGGATTCACTGATACATCCCGCTCAAGAAAACAAACCACCCCACCCGGACACTCAAAATTCTGCAATGGTTGAGCATATTACGAGCTCCTGGAAATCCTTATGAATTTGAGCGAAGAATGGCGTCCGGTCGAGAGGTCCATGCGTTCCCCGCGGAAGTATATGCGTATCCACCTCGCCCACATCATGAAAACATTTTCTGCACATTTTTCCTGGACTATCTACACGGAATATTGACCAAATTCTTCGCCACTACACCCTCGCCATCTTAGAACCACCCACTTTTTGGCACGACCTTGGGCATTAGGCCAGCGATCACCTTGTGGAGTCCCAATTGATGTAACCAATCATTTATTTTGTCGAATTATGCAGACCCCAAGTACTATCGTCTCAGAACTATGCAGCTCGAAGCTTTATTCTTAAACTTGAATTTTCCCTTCATATAATATCTGTTTTGTCTGTTTCGTTGCTCCACTCACATAGCTGACTCGTCGTACAATTTTCAAATTTGGTGTTCGAATGTGTGTATGCTTAAAAATCTGTACGTTGATCACGTACTTTTGAGCGGGTTTCTCACGAATGCGTCGAGAAATATACCATTATATTATTATCATTATTATTGTCATTATTGATATTAATAATAATATCATATTTCTCAACACATACGTAAGGAGGACGCTGGGATATTCGCAATCACTGCAGATATTAACGAACCATACGAATACGAATCAGTTAACCGTAACACAAAAGTGAAGCCTGTCGTCAAATGACAGTAGTTTATGAAAACCTCGGCGTACGCAACGGAGAAGGAGATGATTCGCTCGCTTCGAAGATTTGGTCCCCAAAACATGGGATGTTACAATATTTTGCTTTTCACAGGGTTCTGCCTTTGAAACGCAGAAGTTCTCTAAATGGACCTGGATATTCTCTACCTGTGATCCATGTAAAATCCACTGCCCTTCAACCTACCCTGATCAAAAGCTGTACAGGCTCGTCATCAGTAATACGGTACGGTGGCGCTTTCTTAACCACTGTACACCAGCAGCGCAACATAGGTAACATTGTCACATCAGAATATTTCCATAATGTTAAACTTAAGCTACTGGTAACGAAAGTCGAAAATAAGTTAGCAATATTGAATCGTTCGCTCACGATTTGAATTCGCATTGTTTTCCACACCCAACGGAAGGGAAGATAATTTATCTTCAAACGGTTAATGAGAAGGCGTTCGGTAAAGCTCGATGTAAACCAATGGTAATTAACTCATTGTGTTCGAAAGTTAAACCTCTCACCTAAAATACGAAAGCCCTCGGAAATTGAACAAAAATGTGCAGGCACAACTAAGTGCCGCTCAGTGACCGGAAGCGATTAGACGGAAGTTGGTTCACTCAATCAGATAGTCATTGGTTGAGTCGGAAACGAACGAAGGTTTGCGCATTGCAAAACCACAGTAATGTTGGAAAGTAGAAAAGAGAAATGGTTAATTTAAAACTTTGGACCTTTGCAGCATTTCAGCGGCAAAGCAGCTACAAAAACAGTAGCAGTAGCTGAGGTGGGAGTAAAATGATTATTGCAGTATATTGTAAGAAAACAGCAAAGCGAAGAGCCATCTATCAGAAGTGATCAAAAAAGCACAATTTCAAGTGTAATGTAACAGACACCAACAAAATCAACAAATGATATACGGCAGGATCCTCCTAGTCGTTAGCTTCCCACGCATCCGTAGCACACTGTGAAAACCACCGGTAAAAATCAATGTTCGTGCATGTGCGCCGTAATGAAAATGTAGGTGATTGCCCTAGATTGCCTATTTTCTTCGCTGTGTGAGAACCATCTACCAAAGATGAAATTATTTTCCCAAGCCTCTAAGCACTTGAGGGTCCACTTGACACCAAAGTGCAAAATTTTATTCTCCCCGAACGATTCTAACGGAAACTCCTTTAGACTTACCGATACACTGGTCCCAGGGATCATGAGTACAAAGTTTCCACAGCACGCAGCGGCCTGTCACGCGAACGAGATGGTTGTGCCGTCCGAATCTGTTCGACGTGGTATGCACTGCTGGCAGCGTCTGTCCAGACGTAACCATTTGACAGATTCAAGCAGTTTGATGATTGAATTATGACAAGATGGTCATTCGCACCCGAGCACATGAAGCCCCGTGTAAAGTTATTGTTGACATTCTCATTCTCACTGCCCTCTTCTTTTATTTCTTCGTTCCTTCGCCGCTGCTTCAATAATTGACACAACCTACACAGTCTCACCATTTCAGCGCTTTATGTGCTGGGTGCAGACCGATAGCAATGTGACTGCAAAAATAAGATCGAATCTGTTGTGAAACCACAAATCTCGTGTCACTCACTCCTACCAAAATACCGTGGTGCTGGGAGATTATACAGATGTTATGTTTCCGGCTCTAAAAGAAGCCAGTAGAAAACAGTGGAACTAATGAGTCAAAGCCTTCTGAATCGCTGGCAATACCTCTGATGGAGCCTGAACACCACGGCAGATACTTGCGGTCAGAACTGTCATAACAAGATTAGAGGGATACTGTGAGCCAGTATTAAGCCAGCGACTTTCGCAGCCTAAGGCGACTGTTGTTACTCAGGTTCCCCGCTACTAAAATCAGCCATCAAGGGCACTCGATACACTGATGTAGAGCTGACAAGAGCACAATCACTCCAAAGTTCTACGACGGCGCTCTTATGCATGGGATCATACCCTCTATACCAAGAAAAAATCTGAAGAATGAAGTCACGGTGGTCACGGATGATAGAGTTTGTCGCGGCTAGCATTTTCATTACGGTGCTGAACGTAATACATTGTCAT
The DNA here is from genome assembly GCA_008508345.1 of Paragonimus westermani. NCBI lineage: Eukaryota > Metazoa > Platyhelminthes > Trematoda > Plagiorchiida > Troglotrematidae > Paragonimus > Paragonimus westermani. Next base: position 11,605 of record QNGE01008333.1, read on the forward strand.
AAGTCGTAGTTGTCCGGGGATATTGACGTCCACGGAACTTTCTTTTAGAAAACACATGCAACTTGGTAAGTCGGCACTTTCGATTTAAACATTAGAGCCGACAGGTAGCGTCTCGACAGATAGTGACCTCCCTTAGTGACATCTCAAGAAACGTGCCTCCGCCGACTCTACGCGAGTTAGCTTCAGCTCAATTGTAACCGAAGTCTGAGTTGCACACACGCCACCATTACTGCTGAAAATTGCACATATAGCATAGCTTCGGCCATAAGTGACGTGCTTCAAAAGTCTCCTCGAGGAGGGTGAACAAGCTGCTGGCTGGTAACATTCCGAGCTAATGTCGCTCCACAAAGGCAGTGTGCGTAACCTGGTTTTCAACTACAGACACATTCCTCTCCTCAGCATCCGTTCAAAAAACGAAAAGAGATATTGAAGACACCACCAGATACCACCTTCGCACGTATATTGACCACCCCTCGAAAGCACGGCTTTGGGCAGAATCACTTGCGCATTACGGATCTAACAACTACGCTTGACCAGTTAACCAAGAAAGCTGGTTCTAGGGGTTGAGTGCATATCACCTAGCCGGGCTTGCCGGAAATCCTTTTTAGACTAGAAGACAGTGGTACGAAATTTGAGAGAAGCCGCTGCGCAGATTGACAACGTACCTGAGCGGATACACCTTTTCTATCCGCATCAACGGTACTTAGTCGATAATCTGTAATGTTCCGTGCGGGCTGTCACGTAGGTCCATCCTAGGGCACTTGCTGTGCACCCTATATGCCGATGAAGTATCATCGCTTTCAGCATCAAGCGTTTTGCTGCGTACAAACGACACGGAGCTTTTCGGGTCATTCTAAACCCCGCCGACGAATCCAGCCTACAATCAAATCTGCACACTCCGGGCAACTAGCGTACGTTAAGAAAAATATCACTGAATGCGGTAGGGCGTGAATTCCTGTTGTTTCATCACAAAAGTGTGACATCGTATCATCTTGATAATGTTAGACTTTGAGTATCCGAACAAAAGGAAGACTGAAAATCGGTGGCTACCAAAGATCCAACCTCTTCGTTGACTGCGGGATGACAGCGCACAAGGCTACCAATGTCTCTAAATCCATCACCCATGGCCTAGGCTGCCTCAATTCGAAATACTTCGTCCCCTTTAATTTTACGCTAGTTTGCTGACCTTCAGGAGCAAATAAGTAGGATCATTCGCCTTATCTTCTTACGGATGTCTTATTGCCTGAACAAGTTTAGCGCGGGGCTACCAAGCCACAGGAGGGCATTCAATACCTGAGTTTTCAAAGCAGTCTTCAAGGTTCCAGTCTGTCTAACCTAGCGTTTAGGCCGTTGAGAGCGGATGTCATACTAGCTTACAGCACGTTAACTGGATCCCACTGCCCTCACTCGGGAGTGAACACCCAATTTCAAAAGGGAATAGATTCTGACTCCAGTAGCAGCCTTGCCGTCTGCTATATCGACGTCTTTCGTTTGCACCCCCAGTGGCTCTCATTTGGCACAGCTTTCTGAAGAGGGTCTTTTCAGCACTAGCACTTGACGCGCACATGATGATGTTACACGGATGCCTTAGGGTAATCTAAGATATTTTTTAGTCTCGCTGCCAAGGTGGGCAATTTCCGGCGGGAAGCCAGTGTAAACACAGTCCCCAACGTGTGATGCATTGTTCAAGAGCACAAGGGGGCTGAACTGCATGTGTATGTAATATTGTTGGCGACACGAGGGGTTGTCTGTAGTTAGCGTGGGGTCAGGTGTGTCAATATCTTGTTCTGTGTAAGCTGGTTTCAATCGATCATTAAATGTAGATTTGTTTCGTCTAAACTTTCAGCAGCGAAAATGTTCCTCCCGCGCCTAACCACTTCGAGGGAACCAAGGCATCACCGTTGTAACGGTTTAATGATGGCGTCTTAGCGCATGAAAGCATCTACGTGTGAGCAGACCCAAAGGTATTCGTTCTCAGCTTCAATTTTGACGGGCTAGTGTGGAACGGAGGCCAGACAGGTGTTGTCGTAAGTGTGAATTGCAATCCGTACCTGGATCCAAATGCTTTGAGGGTTGGATCAATTTCTTTGGAAGGTGCAGGGTGATATCTTGAACCGATCCAGTGGCAGTACAGTCGATGTCCACTTTAACGGTAGACCGGATTCTAGAGAGAGTGGGTGGTATGCGATTGCTCCATTCCGTTGCGTCGAGCTGTGCGGTTATCGGTTCTCACAGTCGCGGGTGAAAGCGTCTGACTAAACCATCAACTCAAGGATCGTATACCGTTGTTTTAGTTTGTGAACAATCAGGTAACTGCGTGAAGTTGCGAAACAAGGAAGGCTGAAATTTGGTGTCTCGATCCACAATGGTTGTAGATGACACCAAAGTTGGCGATCCAATGCGCCAAAAAGGTTTAAGCAGCTACCTTCGCTGAAACACCTCTAATGGACTCAGCTGTGTGCCAACGATTAGAGCGACCGATTATGGCCAGTGTAGACGTCAAGTCGTTGGAGGGTGGTAGTGGACCGACGAGGTCAGGGTGCGCATGGGAAAACGGGCGTACTGTTGAGAGAATATGTCAAGTGTGGTGGCCGTATGCGCGTCCACGGTACTGCTTTGGCATTCGATGAACTGTCATGACCAGAGTCAAACACCTTCGTTAATAGAGGGCCAAGCAAAATGTTATGCAATCGAATTCAGTGTGCCGCGTTTTCCTGAATAAGATAAAGAGTGGAAAGGATAGAAATCTACGTCGAAAAGAAAGTAAGGCGAAAGGTCTACATGTACCTGTTGAACTGTTGCACAGAATGTCACCGGCTTGTGTCGACAGAGGGATGGTAGACGATTTCCGGGACTTACACGTGGAGACCTTCTTCACGTCCTCACTGCGGTACTAAGTAGTGGTCATTTTAACTGAAACGAAGGAAGCGGCGATCGGACTGGAATGAGGTCGGGACGTGACAGTGCGTGAGTAACGATATTAACGTCATCGCGAAGGTATCGGATGTCCGCGGAGAATTGGGCAGTGTAGTCGGAATATCTGATTTCACGTGGGGAGTACTGATCAGGCTTGGCGTGGAAAGCAAACAACAAGGACTTGTGATCGGGCCGTACAACAAAGCGTCGGTCTTCCAAGAGGTGTGGAAAGTAACACATCGCCAAATAAGTAGTCAGTAGTTTACGTGCAAATGCGCTGCAATGCGATGGCTTTAGCTTGTGGTAGGAAAATGCCAAGGGTTGAGGTACATCTTTTACTGACTGTTTTAAAAGTGCGCCAACGGCAGCGTTCGGTGTGCCCGCGGTGAGGGGCTGAATGGCGTTTGGATCGCAACCAATGAATCACGACTTAGTGGTGTAAAACAAGGCTTCCTTTGCCGTTTGGGTAGGGTCGGAATCCAGTCGACTTGCTTTCTGAGTCAACCAGGTAGGTCAGAAGTTTTGGAATGTTCGCGCGGTGGGAGGTGAAACACCGATAATGGTTGAGTGCGACAAAGAATCGTCAGAGTTGGGTCATTGTAGCAGGAATCGGAAAAGTTGAGATAGATGCAGTCTAACCTGACAGCGGTATGAGACAGGTTTGATCGATACAATGCCTCAGAAAATCCAATGAAAAAACCCCGAGGCCCAAATATCGAGTCTGATTTTACTGTCACGTTGCGCAAAACGATTGAAAACGGCGGGAAGATGAGACAAGCGCTCTTCGTTCGAGCGGTTGGCGGTCAAAATATTGATGATGTAGACGTATGCAAAGGGCAGTCTGCGCAGTAGTTCGCCTATGAACCACTAAGATGTTCCAGCTGCATTGAGAATCCCGAGCGGCATTCTCGTGAACTCAACCAGGTCAAAGGGTGTTGTAATAGCTATATTGGGGACGCACTCTTCAGCAAATGGGATGAGATATATACCAGTGCTGTGTCCAACCTGGAGAAAACAGTGGCGCCTTGGCCGTTTTAACCTTGTCTGGATGTGAACGGCGTGAGAAGAAGAAGAGCGGAAGACGACGTGTTGTAATATGATGCAGCGAATCAGGCCTGGTTGTCTTAGAATAGGGGCACGGCCGAGTGAATGATTAGAACTTTTTCGGTAGTGCTGCAAACGAAGGTGTAGGTAGGAGAGCATGCCGGTTTTCGATTGATGAGATCGTTGATTGGACGCTGTTTACTGCGTAGGTGGTAGTGATGCAAGTTTTCTTACGCCTTTTGACACCAACACAAAAGTTGAAATGTGACAAGAAGTCAGCATCGATGGGTGGCTTTAGAAAGCCGCCCAGCGGAAATATCCATCGGAAACGTCGCCGGAGACAAATCAACATTAGGTAAGCGGTCCCGAAAAGTTTCGGTGCGAATTTGATTCGCGGCCTGCAAAATGTGATAGCCAGACTGTACACAACAGGCCCATGCACCATGATGTTTTCTTTGTGCATGTTTCACATATCGACTATGTGATACTGTTCGACGCCGTCTCAACGGCTCTTCCTTCAACTCAAGACTGTCCCTGGCCACAGTCCTCATTCCGTACCACACAGAAATGAGTCAGTAACAGATAGGGGACTTTCCCGAATCTGCATAACTCCCTGATGCTCGTGGCTCCAAATAACATTCATCTGCCGAACAACTCGGAACTGAAGTAGCCTGCTGGGGCTTCCTCCTACGACTCAAAAAGCATTTATTTGACCTGCCATGACAAATATTTCTATCCGTTGCTCCGTATTACCGTGCGCACTGCTCTGTTTTAACTCTCCCCACCCAGCAGACAGAGAAGTCAAATTTTCAGTGGGGAAAGCTTTCCTTCCAAGAAACGGAATTAAACACGGGCGCAAAGTTCGTACTCTGCGACACCAAGAACACTGCTCAAACACTCTGTAGGGTCGCTGGCATACACGCAGGCGGTGATGTCGCGCCCGCAATCTCAAGGAAGAGCCGTCCGAACAATTCGGAAAAATAGACCAAGTCGAGCCCTGCTATCCTCTTCAATGCTAGGCCTTCTTTCTCGCACTCTCCTTTATATTTTCTCGCGAAATCCAACGAGGAAGTAGCTTTCAAATGCATGTGTAAGAACTGTATGAATCTGTTCAACAAATTACCAGGAATCAGGCACTCAACTTATGACACCCAAACTCACATGTTCGCCTTCACGGAGACCTGGCTTACTAGTGATATCAATGACAGTGAACTGAGTGTCCCGGGGTATTAAGTTTACCGGGATGACTTCGCCGGGGGCAAAATGGGGGGATTTTGCGATTTTCCTTCAGCATGCTAAGACCGTTTGGAGAAATGTAACTCAACCTGTTCGTCCCATGACTATACAAAATCCTTGCGTTGCAACTTCTCCCGCTTCCCCCCTTTATACACCACCTGGCCACATCTCGGTTTTGTCGAACACCGTTCTCACTCTGTAAACCGCCCGTACAGAGAAAATCAACATCTAAGTTAGGCAGTAATGGTATACTAGACAAAGCCGGTAACTGATCTTCTCTCACGTAAGTTGATAACAACTGCTCGGATGGGGCATATGCTCCATCGATTAACACAATGTTATTAACGTTATACACAAGGTAATGTCAGAAAATCGCACATTCCATTTTTCTTCATGGCTCACAATCAATATACATTCTCCCATCCGTTGCATGATTTCACTTCCCATTGTTGATTTCACGAAACATCACAATCGAGAAAACATTCCACCACTCCCGGACACATAAAATTCCGTAGTGGTTGAGCACGTGGCGAGATCCGCAAAATTCTTTACATTTGGAGCGAAGAATGAAGTCCAGTCGAGAGGCCCATCCATTCTCTTGCGAAAGTATGCGCTATTCCATCTTCCCAGATCTTGAAAAAATTCCCGCACATTTTTTGGGACTATCTGAATGGAATAGCGGTGAAACTCTTCGATAGTACATTTTTCCCTCCCTCCAGACATCTGTTTTTTTGGCACGACCTAGACCATCAGGCCAGTGATCATCTTGTGGAGTGCCAATTGATGTAACTACTCAA
>QNGE01008334.1:0-17593 GCA_008508345.1 Paragonimus westermani
AGGAGAACCGTGGCGACATCTGTTACGGATGCGGACGACCGGGACACTGGCTAAGATTCTGTCCACTCGGCAGGAAAAGGTTGTAGTTCAATAAACGTTTCGTCGATTGTTCTTTGTTCGGGAAGGGGGATCCGGTTATGGGGACGGTTGATGAGACAGCAGTTCAGGCTAGGTTAGAAGTCAATGGTAGCTTGCAGTAATGTTTGATCGACACCTGGACCGCGATTTCATCGATTGCGCCGAGGTCAGGAAAGATACTGCGGCCTTGTGCGATGGTAGTCCGAACGGCCGGTGGGTTTATTTTGAAGTTTGATGGTCTCGCAGAATATGGTGTTCGAATCGATAGTCACGTACTCAAACAATCTTTCGTCATTGCCCCCGACGCACGTCAGGCTATCTTAGGGGCGGACTTTCTCGACCGCGTTGAGATTGTAATCGATTTGAAGCATGATGAACTGGTAACGAAGTGTGGGGTGGTTCCACTGGTGAGAAAGCGCAGAACCCAGTTAGGACAAATTGAAGTGAACATGCCCAGAGCAATGCCAGCTTGTGACAATAAGTTGCTGAACTAAGTGATATGCAAATTTCACGGATTTTTCACTACGGATCAGGACCTGTATGGTTATCGTTACTGGACTGAACACGAAATCCCCATCGAATCAAAGCGATTTCGGCCATTCGGACCCCGAAGGTTTCCAGTGCATTTGCAGCCGGAAATTGAATGACAGTTGAATGACATGCTGAAGGAAGAAATCATCGAGGAGGCCGATAGCCCGTTCAACTCTCCTGTCTTGTTGGTAAAGAAGCCTAACGGTAAATTATGTTTCAGTGTCAAGTTCAGGCGGCTGAACGAGATAACGATCAATAAAGTCGTAGCAGTACCGTCGGTGGCGAAGATTTTTGACGAGCTGCAGGACGTCAGCGTGTTCACAGTGTTAGACTTACGGTCCGGATATTGGCAGGTCCCAATCAAACAATCGGACCGAGATAAAACAGTATTCACAGTAGGTGAAAAGCAGTACCGCTTCAAGCGGACACCGTTCGGACTCTCAGGCGCCCCTTTCACGTTCAGACGACTGATGCTGAGGGTGTTGGACGGATTGAGCAATGCGGTTGTCTATGGAGACGATGCCATCATTTATAGCACCAGCAAGACAGAACATACAGTACACGTTTCAGCAGTGCTGCTGTAAAATGCACGCCAGCCGACTCTACTCTGGATGCCCGTGACTACGCGGACCAACCTTCGGGTAACGTGGACGCACCAGGGGACAACGCACTTCCGAAGTAGGGGTTCGAACAACAGTTCTGAAAAGAGAAACAATACGAACACACATGAGCCAAAGGCCCAGTAAGCCATGCACGCGACTTATACAAACAAAAGCCAAAACGACACCGACAACACAGCAGCACGCCCCGTTACACAACCCAAATTCAATTCGTGCGCGCTCGCTGGTTTCGGTTGCGCGTTATACTGCAGAAGATCGAAAAAGCCGGCCTCCGGATCAATAGTACAAAATCTCAACTGGCAAAACAAATCGTAATACTCCTCGGTCACAAGGTCGGTCTGGGGGAGGTCCAGACTCTGCTCGAGACACTGCTGGCAATCGAGGCTATTCCGGTGCCAACTCCGAAGAGAACGCTGCGACAGTTTCTCGGTCGCGTTGGGTTCTACNGCCTGCATGAGACCACCTTCGACGTCCCAAGGTCCGAAACTCATTTCCGCTTCAAAGCTATGCCACTAGTATTATTGTATCTGTTCAAAATATCTCGCCAGTATAAATTTAATTCAAACAACCAACATCAAATTTGATGTGATGGTGTGGGTGGCGCAGCCTTCCTCGTAACCGTATAGTGAATCCGTACTATGTTCAGTGATGTACGCTGAAAACCCTAGAATATTAATGTTTCAGCCATTACCGCTGGGAAAGTTGCCCAACTAGTCCGACGCTTGTTTGAATTCTTAAGCTCGACTAGGATTTTCTTTCAAATCCATCCTGTTTAGCGGCCGTTATGCGGTTATGGTGAAGGTTCTCTCATTTTCGTCTCCATGGCGCCTTTACTCGTTTCCTCGATGATTTTCGTTGTATAGTGAATGGATACTTAAATAAATATTGTCTGTAGATTCACCGTCTTCCCACTGAGATCAAGGAAGTGTTGGATGTGACCGAAAAGACGAGGTTCGCTATTTGGATTTCGTGAGAATCTTCAACCCAGTAAACCACTGATTGCTACTCCTCAGACTTGAAACTTCGAATCTTCCTTCGAGGCCAGTTTACCCAGCCTTATGGTAACGCGATTCAGAAGTCGGCCATTTCAGCGATTTGTAGTGCTAGTTCCTGAATTCGTACACCCAGAGTTTCCCTAGCCATATGTTACCGTGAATCGAAAGTCGCAGGGAGAAGACGGTGAATCTGCAAACAAGCTTCATTTATTGATTGACTCACCGTTCACAGCAGACTTCAACGTAACAATTAGGGGGTGCTGGGGAGTTGGATACGAGAGCACCTTGAGCACAACCACACAGCAGCCGCCAGAAAGGAAGAGGCCGCCGACGGAAAATTCCAGTCGGCCTTCAGACCTCAAACAAGCGTTAGATTGGTTAAGCGGCGCTCCTAACGGCAGTAGCTCAACATTGTTATCCTACTAAATGTGACCTACAGCAGTAGAGATGGCGTGGATTCATTATACAGCCACGAGTAAAAATGTGATACCTATGCCGGCACACTAACTTTGATGCTAGTGGTTTGTAGTAAATTCACATTCACAAGGTAATGTGAACCGGCGCGGTGATACTGGCAAGGCAACTCCCACGTCGCGCGGAGTTTAGAATTTTGGGGACGTTGAAGGTGATCTCACTACTTCAGCCTCCGCTGGAAGGATAGCTAATACAGGAGACCTTCTACCTATGAATACTTTTCCTAGGCAACAGCTGCTGTCTTGCCGGCCAGCCGCGCGCGAGCCACACAACCTGAACCTGCCTCCTCGAGGAGGTGACAGAGGGTGTGATTTCCTCACTACGTTCAGGGTTTTCTCCTTGGGCCCAGCAACTCTTGCTACGCATCTAGTCAGATCTAGGAATAAGGAATGGCTAAGTACCTGAACGTTAGAGAAAAAGGCAGATACATACCGTAACGCGTGTTTTGCAGCGCCTAAACATATTTACAATTATGCGCCAGTATCTTCTGTGCAAAGCGAGTCAAGTAATTGTACCTAGGGAAAACTTAGTTTCTGGTGGACAGGAGCATGGAATACACACAATGAATTATCAATTGTACAATAAATGCCAAATAGAAAAGGTAAACTACTCCAGATAGCGCGCGGGAAAATGATCGCGCCTTCTTGGACGAGCTGTAGGTTGAGGAGGAAGCTCGTGAGGAATAGATGCGGAAGAAACCACTGGGGCTAAGTCAGAGGTTGAAGTAGATGGATACGGCTCAGGTGATGTTCGTGTTGTCAACCCAGGGGGTGAGTCGGTGAAAGCAGGTTTAAGGCGAACAATAGAGACGGTTAGGTGTTGACTTAAACTGTTGATCACATAGGTGTTTGCGGATCGTTTAATAACATGAAAAGGTCTTTTTGTGATTGTTGCATCGGTTTCCTAATGCGCTCTGTTTGCAGAAACACGAATTCACAATTGCTGATTTCTTTGGGAACGTAAAACTCGCTTGTAGTGATCGCATGTTTTGGGCTAGTCGGTGGCGTAGTCTTGAGTGCCGACAGCAGTTTCGCTTGACGATTAGAAGAAATCAGCTGGAAGGCAAAAAGGACGACCATAGACAAGTGACGCTGGGGTCGTACTGCCATCTTCAGCACAATTGCGAATACCGAGTATAACTAGGGGAAAAGTTTCTGTCCAATCCATCCGCTCGTGAGCACTTACTGAAGCTTTGAGCTCACGATGGAAACGCTGTACGAGTCCATTCGTTTGTAGGTGATATGCTGTGGTGTGTGCTCGATGCACGCCTAACAGCTTGGTCAGTTGTGAAAATAAAACTCATTCCAACTGCTTACCGCGGTCAGTTGTAATGGTCAACGGACAGCCATGACGTGCAACCCAATGCTTGACAAGAGCGCGAACCACAGACAACGTTGATATGTCTGACAACCGTATGGCTTCTGGCCAGCGAGTGAACCGGTCGATACACTTGAGGAGGTGGGTGTAGCTTCTCGAAGGTGGAAGTGGCCCGACGGGATTCAGGTGGACATGTTCAAGAGGATCGTCGGGAGTTGGAAAAGGCTCCAATGGGCTGTGTAAGGTGCAGGCCAGCCACTCCCGCTCAGACTGCCCTTAGCAATTGTGGCCCGAATCTGGAGCAATGTGGAGGCACCGGGGAACAGCGTTTTTCCGAAGTAGGGGTTTGATCAACAGTCCTGAAAAGGGGTACAGTACAAACGAGCATGAGACGAAGGCCCAGTAAGCCATGCGCACGACTTACACAAACGAAAGCTGAGACGGCACCGACAACTCAGCAGCACGCCCCGTCACATGACTCAAATTCAATCCGTGCGCGCCCGCTGGTTTCGGTTGCGCATTACAGCTGCTCGTGTATCGGTTGACCTTGGAATTTTGACATTCGAGGCAGCAACGGCTCCAGTGGCGTACGTCCCGGTTTATGTTAGGCATGACGAATCGATCCGTGATCAGCCTTAATGACAGGTTATGCAACGTTCCGAAAACTGCTTTTCGTAACGAATGTGGCACGATTGACCTGGGGTATCCCAGCGTATTGTCACATACAATGGTACCGGGCGAAGATGTCAATGGAACTGTGACAAGGCGTAAGTTCGTGCGTTTTAGATCATCCGTGAACGTACAATCGGACTGTTGTTGTGCTGCTATGTTGTGATGTGATATCAAGCCGGTGATAGAGTATCTGCGGCGACGTTTGCAGCTACGGAGACATGGCAAAATCCGTAGAAAACTGGGTTATATAGTCTAGATGTCGAGTTTCTCGAGGTGAATATCTATTGCGGTAATTCAGTGAAGCATAAACGGGAGGTTTGTGATCCGTGAAGATAATGTAATCGAGGCTCTCGAGTGCGTGGCGAAAGTGACGCACAGCCCTATACACGGCAGCACAGCCCTATACACGGCTAAGAGTTCACGGCTGAAGGTGCCGTATCGCGTTTCGGTATCGCTGAGACGTTGACAGGAGAACGCGACCGGTTGCCACGTCTGGCGGACAACATGTTGTAGCAATGCACCTATGACTGGGTCCGATGCATCCGGTTGTTGGAAATGCAACATGAATGAAGGGGCGAGTGACTTCTTAACGTTGGCGTAAGCCATGGACGCTTCGGGGGTTAGGTGCACAGTTCGTTTATTACCCCGAAGTAAATCAGTCAAAGATTGCATAAGCTTGGCGCAGATGGGAGTAAATCGACGATAATAATACACGAGTCCATTGAAGTGGCGGAGCTTGGGAACTGTATCAGAAAGTTGGCACGATCGAATAGCCTCGAACTTGGAGTCAAGCGATTCAATCCCATCTGCCGAGATGCTATGGCCTACAAAATTTAATGAGACTTGATCAGGTGCGGACACAGCTCCGAGGACGGTAAGGCCGCATGATGCCAGACATTGAAACAGCGTCCGTGGATGCGTATTATGCACTTCGGGAGAAGAGCAAGCGACGGGGATGTCAATTAATATCTTGAACCAAGAAGGCGCGTGGCACAGGAGTTTATTTTGGGAAAACCAACACACGACTCATGCGTCTCGACGGGACTACGAACAGAAACGCTCATCTGCACACCACACTCATCCGAAGATGCTCCATTCGCTTTGAACACCACGTCTCAGTTCGGCAATGTGGCGAAAGCCATTGTACGTGATGCTGCCCACTAATGATCCTTCGCTTATCTCTCCCGTAGTTATCCCGCGATCACTTCGATCCATGCTGCAACTGAATAGTGGTGTAAGTAGTATGGTGCGAACGTCTGTCCCCACCACACTCCTCCCGATGCAGATTATTCCAGCCGTAACAAAAGGCATTCAGGTTCTCTTCGTTCTTTCGGCGATCTGCGTGCCAGCATCGGTGCTGTTGACAAACCTGGTGTGCATACTCTTCTGATCGGAGTGTCGTACCATTCACAAAGCTGGTTTCCGTGAACTCGATGTTGGGTTTTCTCATTCTTTATGAAATACACTGGGCCACGACGTTCAACTACTACATACGGTCCCCCCCACTTTGCCAGGAACTCCTGGATCCGGTCTCGGTAGTTAACCTTAGAATCAGGTTCAAACAGAGTCCTTCGACCCGATAACCTAGCAGTTGATTGCTCCTTGGAAGCTTCTTGTGGTTTTCAAGTTTCGGTTGGCAGATCTCCGAACTTCAGCTTAATCATGCGTGCTCATCCGTCAGTCTCCCTGTAAACCAATCTCCTGATCGTCTGGCAAGCGTGGCACGCGCCCATACATTAGCTCGACTGGCGACTTTTTCGTTGTCCCCTGCGGCGAAAGGCGGTAGGCCAACAGAATCACCGGTAACGTTTCCTCCCAGCTTCCCCCTTTCGCAGTCAACCATTCCTTGATTGTGAGGTTGTTCCTCCCTATCAATCCGTTTGACTGAAAATGCGTATTTTCTTGATTCCCAAGCGCTCCAAACGGTTCCGAAACTCCTCATTCTCGAAGCAGTGGCCTTGACCAGTCTATATGCTCTGTGGTACTCCGTGATCCGCTATGACGTGCCCCATTATCACCCTGCTTGCGCGCTGATCGGGAATAGCGGCTGCTTCGATCCACCTTTTGAAATGTTCGGTCATGATCACGATGTATTGATTTCCGGACGTCGTTACTAGAAAGGGGCTCATCACGTCCACTGTCCACAGTTCTCCAATTTTACTGACCGGAATTGTTTGTGTGGGTTACTGACTGGAATGGTTAATGGTCTTCAGTACCCGACATTGCTGGCACGCCCGCACATGATTGTTAACATCATTCTTCATTCCCAGCCAGTATGCCCTTCGTTTCAGCATTTCGTAGGTTCGATGACAACCTGTGTGAGCCAACAGATGACATTCTTCCACAGTTGCCGCCCTCAACTCCGCCGGTATGACCGGAACGTATTTCCCTCCTGCAACTGGAGCATCAAAATTCCGGCAATATTCAGCCGCAAATCGAACAAGTGCATTCAGAAAGCTCTCAATCCCGGATTCACTTCGTCCTCTGGTGGCTGTCCTCTCGACAAGAGTCGGTCACTCACCGCCCGGATCACCGTATCCATCCTCTGTGCTGCTTGTAACTTTCCGGGGTCACTCTTCAATTCAATACTGTTAACTCCGACCACGTCCTTGTGGACCTCATCCAGGTGATGCGTTCGGGAAAGCAAATAGGGCACACAGTTCTCTTTTCAGTCTGCATGGCCGATTGTGAAGTTGCACTCCTGTAGTCGTAACGCCCGACGAGCCAGCCTTCCTCGGGGGTCCCTCGCCGATTTGATCCACTCCAGCGGTTTTTGGTCAGTCTCTACATGGAAGCGTCGACCGAGCAAGTACGACCTCCAATTTTTCAGGGCCCAAACACTCCTTCCAAACACTGCCAAACACTCCTTCTCTGTCGTTGAATAGTTTCGTTTGGCAAGACTCCGTACCCAACTGGCGTATTCTACCATACCGTCTTTCTGCCTCAGTACCGCACCAACTCCTATATCACTCGCATCCGTTGCGACAATGAAGCTCTGTCCAGTAACTGGCAATTTCAGGNTATATCACTCGCATCCGTTGCGACAATGAAGCTCTGTCCAGTAACTGGCAATTTCAGGGTCGACTGTCCTATCTTCATCAATCGTTGTATCTTGACGAACGCTCGATTAGCTTTCTGTGACCAATGAATCTGGTAATCCTTACTCCGAATTTCATATAAAGGACTCGCAAGGTCATGCATGTTTTTGATGTAACGGCAGTAGAACCCAACGCGACCGAGAAACTGTCGCAGCGTTCTCTTCGGAGTTGGCACCGGAATAGCCTCGATTGCCAGCAGTGTCTCGAGCAGAGTCTGGACCTCCCCCAGACCGACCTTGTGACCGAGGAGTATTACGATTTGTTTTGCCAGTTGAGATTTTGTACTATTGATCCGGAGGCCGGCTTTTTCGATCTTCTGCAGTATAACGCGCAACCGAAACCAGCGAGCGCGCACGAATTGAATTTGGGTTGTGTAACGGGGCGTGCTGCTGTGTTGTCGGTGTCGTTTTGGCTTTTGTTTGTATAAGTCGCGTGCATGGCTTACTGGGCCTTTGGCTCATGTGTGTTCGTATTGTTTCTCTTTTCAGAACTGTTGTTCGAACCCCTACTTCGGAAGTGCGTTGTCCCCTGGTGCGTCCACGTTACCCGAAGGTTGGTCCGCGTAGTCACGGGCATCCAGAGTAGAGTCGGCTGGCGTGCATTTTACAGCAGCACTGCTGAAACGTGTAGTGTATGTTCTGTCTTGCTGGTGCTATAAATGATGGCATCGTCTCCATAGACAACCGCATTGCTCAATCCGTCCAACACCCTCAGCATCAGTCGTCTGAACGTGAAAGGGGCGCCTGAGAGTCCGAACGGTGTCCGCTTGAAGCGGTACTGCTTTTCACCTACTGTGAATACTGTTTTATCTCGGTCCGATTGTTTGATTGGGACCTGCCAATATCCGGACCGTAAGTCTAACACTGTGAACACGCTGACGTCCTGCAGCTCGTCAAAAATCTTCGCCACCGACGGTACTGCTACGACTTTATTGATCGTTATCTCGTTCAGCCGCCTGAACTTGACACTGAAACATAATTTACCGTTAGGCTTCTTTACCAACAAGACAGGAGAGTTGAACGGGCTATCGGCCTCCTCGATGATTTCTTCCTTCAGCATGTCATTCAACTGTCATTCAATTTCCGGCTGCAAATGCACTGGAAACCTTCGGGGTCCGAATGGCCGAAATCGCTTTGATTCGATGGGGATTTCATGTTCAATCCAGTAACGATAACCATACAGGTCCTGATCCGTAGTGAAAAATCCGTGAAATTTGCATATCACTTAGTTCAGCAACTTATTGTCACAAGCTGGCATTGCTCTGGGCATGTTCACTTCAATTTGTCCTAACTGGGTTCTGCGCTTTCTCACCAGTGGAACCACCCCACACTTCGTTACCAGTTCATCATGCTTCAAATCGATTACAATCTCAACGCGGTCGAGAAAGTCCGCCCCTAAGATAGCCTGACGTGCGTCGGGGGCAATGACGAAAGATTGTTTGAGTACGTGACTATCGATTCGAACACCATATTCTGCGAGACCATCAAACTTCAAAATAAACCCACCGGCCGTTCGGACTACCATCGCACAAGGCCGCAGTATCTTTCCTGACCTCGGCGCAATCGATGAAATCGCGGTCCAGGTGTCGATCAAACATTACTGCAAGCTACCATTGACTTCTAACCTAGCCTGAACTGCTGTCTCATCAACCGTCCCCATAACCGGATCCCCCTTCCCGAACAAAGAACAATCGACGAAACGTTTATTGAACTACAACCTTTTCCTGCCGAGTGGACAGAATCTTAGCCAGTGTCCCGGTCGTCCGCATCCGTAACAGATGTCGCCACGGTTCTCCTGCTTTTCATTTTCGAAGCCGCCACTTCCTGAGTCAACTTTTCCATCGTGCTTCTAAGGTCATTCAGTTCACTCAGTTCGTTTGCCTCCACCTCGTTGACTGTCGCGACATTTTCTGCCAGCAATTGTCAAGCTGCATCGGCCAACTGTTCCAGCATCATGGGCTGTGTGATGAGAGCAACTCTGAGCTGATTCAGGACTGTTGGTGGCACTCCGTTCAAGAACCGTGCCGTCAGCAGGCTGTGTTCTGAGTCCTGGTCCAAAGGTGACAGGGCTATTGACAAAGCTGCCTGTAGGGACACGGCGTAGACCAGAGCCTTCGCCTTTGCCTTGCCCTTGAGCAGCATCCGCAGGGTCGCCAGCTTCGCCCGGTCCGCTTTCACTCCGACCGCTTTCCCCAATTCCTCGAATCCTCCAGGAAAATGCGAACATCCCCATCCTCAAAGAGCTGCGGCCACGGGATCTTCATTCTCGTATCCTGGTCACGGCACCAGTTGTTGTGTACCACGAAGGCGATGGGCACAGGATTTCATTTGGGAAACACCAACACACGACTTATGCGTCTCGACTGGACTACGAACAGAAACACTCATCTGCACACCACACTCATCCGAAGATGCTCCATTCGCATTGAACACCACGTCTCAGTTCGGCAATGTGATGCTGCCCACTAATGATCCTTCGCTTATCTCTCCCTTAATTATCCCGCGATCACTTCGATCCATGCTGCAACTGAATAGTGGTGTAAGTAGTATGGTGCGAACGTCTGTCCTCACTACAATACGTATGCATAAATGATGTCTATCCTACAGGTGACTTCATCAACCGGGCGTTGGAACGTCTGTGCAGCGTTATGAAGACCGAGAGGCGTGCGCACAAATTCGAACAAACCGAATGGAATGGTAATATCCGTCTTTGGTATATCCTCTTTTGTTACCGGTATCTGGTAATTGGCGCTGTGGAGGTCGATTTTGCTGAGGATTATTTTACCTCCAAGGCTGGTAGTTAGATGATGGATGTGTGGCAGAGAGTACCTATCTGGAACAATGGCGTTGTTCAATCCACGATAATCTCTGCAAAGACGACAATCACCTTCTACCTTTCGTCCCATCCATCACGCACCGGGTTTACAATCAAAACATGTCAAAGAGCGCTTACTGGCAGTCGCGCAAGCCATAGCCATCCATTTACTCTCCCCGACTATGTATTCAAAAACGTTTCGTAAAAACACTGACTCTTCCTTGGCCTGGTGTTCACGTCCAGACCGAACAGATTACGTAATCATGACCACTATCTTAACAGTCATCAATAATTTGTACAATTCACTTGATCCCTCTGAAACTGATAATGAACCGTTCGATCCCTTACTGTATCTTTACTCACACTTGATTAATTCATATTAATGTGTTATCATTAGCCTGATGATGAATCACCGAAAACAAGCTCGTTCCCTACACGTTTCACCTTCTACCTTCTTTGGCACCATGTACACAGGAGATGCTCAGGGGCTTTTGGAGGGGTGAATTGTACCCCTGTCCAGCATATGTTGAATTTCGGCACGAGCGATGGGCAGTTTGTCTGGTGCCATTCTTCGCGGTCGTTGAGAAACTGGTGGACCTTTCGTTTTGATGTGGTGTACCACATCCGACCCAAAATGGCATCTGGCACATCCGCTGTAATGAACACCCAATAAAAAGCACGTCGCAGGTCCACGTCCAACGTCAGGAAGTGTGTGCCAAAAGTGCGTATTGGGGTTCCATTGGTTGCCTGGAGCTGGAAGTGCGCTGATCGAGGCGTGTCCTCTTTTCTAGGCGGTACGACACTAACCTGAGCGCAGGTGTCCACTAGAAAAAGCAAACTAGAACTCCTATCGTGTTTAAAAAATAGGCGACCAGGAGTAGGACTGCCAGCAACAGTTGTCGCCATTACTTGCTGGCACTCGCGTTTCTTGAGGCGGTTGAGAAGGTGTACAGCTTAACGCATTTCCATGCCTTGGTCCCGAACATGTGCTAGTATCAGCAGTATCCCGTTCTTGAACGCGACCTAGAACGGCTACATCCTCTGGAAGCAAATCTAAAGAGAGAAGCTTTAGGAGCTTGGATTTCTAGACAAAGCTTTTCCAATTTCGCTACTAAGTCGGCGGGTATGCTTTCTGTGCGTGCATCGACCTGATGCAGTTTGCTGGGAAGGTGTTGGATGACTGAGTCGGTCGATTTTGTCAAATCATCCAAGGAACTCGGTAAAATGATTGGAGAAATAATTGCCTGTACACAGTCTGACAACCTCTACATCCAGGGGCAGCGCATGAGTTTTTCATCAATTCTGTGATTTTGTTCCACCTGTCTTAACTGTCGAAGCAATTGAGATGGAGTGAGATCTCCTAGCTGTTGTCCGCTAAGAACCTGCTTAAGCCGCTTTTCTTCAGATGCGACAGCACCTTCTAAAAATGCGTTCGTCATCGCGTCGTAAGGGTTTCTCTCGGGTGGTCTAATCACTGATTCTCTGATATATGGTGCGACCGACATTTGCAACGCGGTAGCTAAGTATGTGAATTTGGCAGTCTGGCTGGAGCTGCGCTAGCCAGTACTCTGGGTTGTCCAGGACAATAAAACTTAAGGCGTTTTCCCTTGCACCTATCTCGGCGGGCTCCGGCTTGCGGACTGCCTCATTCAAATATAAACACAGGATTCTGGAAAAATAAAAATGCTAGGAAACTGATGGAACTAGGGCACGAAATTTAGTGTTATGTTTGAACGAATAGAAGTATACAAATAAGGGAGAAATAACTGACTCTGGCGTTGCAATAAATGATAAAATGTAGTGAAAATGGCTTATGAAACGGGTTCATCAAAGTGTAGTGCTAGTTCCTGAATTCGTACACCCAGAGTTTCCCTAGCCATATGTTACCGTGAATCGAAAGTCGCAGGGAGAAGACGGTGAATCTGCAAACAAGCTTCATTTATTGATTGACTCACCGTTCACAGCAGACTTCAACGTAACAATTAGGGGGTGCTGGGGAGTTGGATGCGAGAGCACCTTGAGCACAACCACACAGCAGCCGCCAGAAAGGAAGAGGCCGCCGACGGAAAATTCCAGTCGGCCTTCAGACTTCAAACAAGCGTTAGATTGGTTAAGCGGCGCTCCTAACGGCAGTAGCTCAACATTGTTATCCTACTAAATGTGACCTACAGCAGTAGAGATGGCGTGGATTCATTATACAGCCACGAGTAAAAATGTGATACCTATGCCGGCACACTAACTTTGATGCTAGTGGTTTGTAGTAAATTCACATTCACAAGGTAATGTGAACCGGCGCGGTGATACTGGCAAGGCAACTCCCACGTCGCGCGGAGTTTAGAATTTTGGGGACGTTGAAGGTGATCTCACTACAGATTTCAGCGATCCATACATGGGTTCATGGCTGGGGTTTCAAACTATCCGGATTCAGTCATTTTGTTCCTTCCAATGTCCGACGGTTTCCTTTCGACCCGGAAGGCAGTCAGATTGTTCTCGTCTGCCGTGTAGACTGTGTCGTCATCATCGAGGTAACGACTGTCCGCCTCACTCAAGTGGCTCGCGGCATATTCTTTTCATATATCCATATGACACTATGGTCACTGTCGCTCATAGGCTCCTCGGAATTTGATTTCAGTATGTTATTAGGGTTCTTTGTTATGATGAGTTCTAAAACTATGGCGGTCTGTCCGTCTTCCCATCTAGTGGCTCCACTATCACGGTAAATCAATGCCTTCCCATGCAGAAGTTCTAGCAATGTCATTACCAGACGTACCACTGGCAGTGAGGTTCAATCTCTATTCTACCTCGTGAGCACTGAAATCCGTCACTGTGAGGAATCGCTGTGACGTCTACTCACTATCGAATGACACGAAGGAACCCCTCAACCTTCGATTGAGTGAAAGAGGGACTGCCACAATTTACAAGAACAGCACATTTTTTCGCCGTCTATTACGAGACAGCTGAATAATCCAATATCTCCCACATTCAGATCCTCCTGTCAGCGCTTACCATAATACTGCGCTATTAACTACTCCAGCATCTCCGTCTGCCCTGCGGATCTATTTTTCAGGAGGGCAAGTTTCATCCAGGGGCATTTCCCCTCGTAACCGGTTCCCAGTACCCATAACGTCTGTTTTTGCTAGTTCCTGTAGAAGTTTAGACTGTTTAATCCCCCAGGCTACCAGCACTGGTGAAAGACACACTGATGATACTCCCAACTTCATTGAATCCGGGGGCAGTCAAAGGCTCAGACATTTCCCCCCGAGCGTTCCACGCGTTTTCCTGGTGAGTCGTTCATTCTTTTATAGCCTCAAGTTGAAGGATTCACCCACCTTGCATTAGAAATCTTTTACAATGCGAGTATATTTTTCCCGTGTCAAAATTCTGTAGCTCCTATGGCAACCGGGTTAACTATACCCATGGTGACAACTCTTTAAGGAATTGCTATCCCCCATTGGAGAACTCGGTGCAACTGGGCAGCTATAGTGGCGCCACCCTACCGAGTCATCGTGTGTCATTGTAAATCTGCATTGAATATCTGTGCGTATCTGTCCTGCTGCCGCTAGGTACCTATCTCGGTGCCTGGGTATGGCAAGCTCACAACATGGAAATCGGACTTAGTGTGTATGCCTACAACTTGACAAACCTTATTACTGTCTTGGTGGCTACCTGGTAAAAAGATTTACTTGCCCCAGAAGGTTCACCATGTGAAGTCTCGTCACTCTACGTAGCTTTGCTCTCTTCCATGATGAGCTCAGAAGGCCCCTGGTAACGACATTCCTGTTGCTCTCAATGACCAAGGCGCCTTTAGTTTCATTACATACAATGGCCACCACTGAAACCTCAGCATGGTTATGGGCCACGACTAACCTCTACCTTCGAGATTCCATTCCCAAACAAATAGCCCAAGTGGCCCTTCCACCATTAAAAGTTATCTACTTCCTGTCTTCAAGTACGCTTTGACCAATTCCGACGCGCTCCTTATTGTTCATTTGTTTTTGCCTCTTTTTCATACCTTTCCCCTTTTCACGATAACCACTCATCTACAATTCACCCTAGTGGCAGCCAGAAAACCTAGTTCAACTTGAAACGTGAGGGCAGTTTTTGTCTCTGACTCAGTGGCCAAAAGTGGTAAGTGATTATGCCTAGTAACGTCATGCCCTCGCGTCATTTGCCTTGATCTCCATCTGTGTTCTCCGTCTTGCCGGAAATTTTCATGTTAGTATTAGGATTTTTCGGCCTAACATCTCACTCCTCTGCTTTCTACCTTGCTGAGTGCGACAGGCAAAGTGCCACATTCAAAGACTTCAGCTTGGTTCACTTCAGTGCGTGCAACTTAGACATAGTCCACAACCCCGTAGTAGCCCCCAATGAACCACACAAAATTAGTAATTTCGCTCCGGGAACCGCCGCACCCACGGTGGTGCCCCCTTTGCACGATAGTCAGACCGAACACTCCCGGCCCTCGCCTCCAAATAACGCTTGTTATCGGCTCAGCCATTACCCATAAAAGTAGCCATATGGACTTTTTCTGGACCTATGTGAGAAGTTCCCAATGAATTTCACCGCTTCCAAAGTTACCTGAAACTTGGCCGAGCATACACGCTTGTACGTTGCTTAAATGGACGGTATATCGTTACACGGCACTCTTGATAACTTTTCGTCCATCCGACAAGTTTTCTGGCTTGGTTGGTTCACAGCCAATTCAGAAGTCCCTCCACTCAATGTGCTTACTTTGTTTGATGCAGATGAATAGTTTCGAAATTGCAAATGACTAGCCTCTAGACCTTGCGAAAGGAAGTGTGATTTGGTATACGGGCCTCGGGGCAAACAGTAGTGGTACTACCGAGCAAACGATTGCTGGCGTGTCAGTCAGCAAAAGTTCTCACTGAAAAATGTTATGGCATTAAGTGTTGCGAAGACAACACGGCTTGCACTAAAATAAGGAAGTGGATGAAATAGAATGAAAGGCAGTTAAAATGTTTCCCAACATCCACAGTTCATACAATCCATGCGAATAAACACAAGTATGCGCTCGTACGCACGGACGGACATGCAAGCAAACCCTCAACACGCAAGAAGACTAGAAAGAAATGAAAGGAACAGGTAGGGTGGCCAGAAAAGAGGGATATTTTTCGATAATCCAACAATATCAGGGCTTTCAGTAGGATGTATGAAAAGCACGTTTTATTGACAACAAAAGCACACAAGACGGTGAAGAAGAGCTCTGAGCCTGTACTGACGGTTCAAAAGAAAAATGTTTGCCTATTCTTGCCATTCAAGGGTGATCATCTATCCAATGACATAAAGCACAAATTAAAATCAGCCCTAGCTCGAACGTATGCGGCTGCGCAGTTGCGCTTATTTCATACCACTAGTGGACCAGTTCTCCGAAAACGCAAAAGTAGTTTGTCAAACTGTTCTGTCTCCCATGTTGTGTACCAGTTCACTTGCAGTTGCAGTGACGTTTACATAGGCAGAACAGACCGACAACTATCACAGCGAGTCGCGGAACACATCCCGAAGTGGTTGAAACATCAGATGACGCACCAGTCCCAAATTGACGCATTGACTACTCGAAATCCAACGTCATCGATTGCAAAACATCTCATGACAACAGGTCATCAAGTTGACCCGGTTAACTCATTCAAGATACTGTTGCGCAACCGAAATCCGAAGTTACTAGCCTTTTGCGAAGCGATTCTCATTCGAACTTACCAACCGACGTTATGTGCACAGAAGTGGTTGAAACAACCGGTCGGGTTGCCATGGTCATGATTACATAATAACTGGTGTGCTTGTATGTGTGTCTAGTCCCTGTGTGTCGTTAAATATTTGTTGTATATAACTGGCATGTTTTACGTTTGCGACTGATGAGAGTAAATGAAATGTTAACATATCGCAATATATGTCTTCTTTCTGCTCTGATGAAACAAAACCCGTGTTCCGTAGATGGCGGGAATAAACAGCTATCACAATGTACGGACATACTGAATTAGATTTGTGCATGCCAGCACAACACGCGTCTCACTCCGCCTTTTGTGCAAGAACGAAAAAGTTGTCTTTAGTGGAAACCTAGAAAACAGATCAACATGCAGCACAAGCTCCGGATAGAGTCAGAGGCTTCAACTCCACTCTTCAGGAGCCTGACCTTTGCCTTCCTGGCTCCTAGCTGAAGTACACAAAATTCACTCCAGTATTTACGAGATATCAACGAATGGACGGAAGTGACCTCTTCGGGGAAACCAGATCTATGTCGTTCATCACAATTCAAACACTCGCACCTCCCACGACCTCACCGAAGGTATATTTCCTTTCCATAACTTGGAACCAGAATGAACCGTCAAGTTTTTCTTTGCGAATAAAAAGGGCAGACTGCACCGGCTCCTCCAGCAATAATTTTAGGCATACTGAAGTTTGGCCCAATTAGAACTGGTCCCCGCATAATAGGCGGAGTATTATTTTATGGGCAGAATATAGCAGAAATCGCCATTCACCAAGCGATCATCCCTGCGCAAAAAAGGCACGATGGCAGTGGAGAAACGTATACAATCTCCAGATTGTTCGGCAAACACCTGCTCCACCCCTGCTACAGCAGAAGAGACCAAAGCCACTGCTAAAACGACAATCTCAACAGCGAAGCTCAGCACATCACACGAAAGTAACAGCACCAACTTGTTCAGTTTTCATTACCAATGTATTCGCGGATCAAGCTAGAAAGATAACAGAATTAGAGGTCGGAATAGTGAAGCTTCGTAGTAAGAGTGAGGAGCTCACGGAAATTTCGCCCAAGCTAGATCCGCTGATAAGCATTATAAATGCCTCAAGTAACATCCACCATCAGACTACCCATAGTCATAAAGATCTCGAAGCCACTGAGACGTTTATTAGTACAGTAGCTACGGAATTGCACGAGCGATTATGCTGTGCAAGCAAAGTGATGGGGTTTAACGCACCTAATAATAATAATAATGGTATATTTCTCAACCCATTTGTG
>QNGE01008335.1:0-17586 GCA_008508345.1 Paragonimus westermani
CATGTATTTGCTGATATCCACGTATGTTCTACCGAAGAAACATTATCGAGCTGTCTATAGTCGTCATCAGTTTGATTTGACATCAGGGTGTTAAGTTCTAGTGGTACCCAGCTGAACTCTGAAATAAAACGCAGAGTAGTTTCTACAAATTTAATTGAAATCACGTCCCGGCAAACAGGAAACCTCTACCCGCTGGAACTCTGTTAGTATTCAACAGCCGGCACTACATCTGCAAGTTCACCTGTGGGACAGCTGTACAGGGACAGAGGGCTGGAGGCAGAGCTGACGAAACTTCGCATACAGGAAGTGGAAAAACGGAGAAGATTTGAAAGAGTGATACAACGACGCTCAACAGGAATGAATACGAACGTAAACCTCTGGGTGACCTAAATAAATCACCCATTGATATGTCAGCCTTCAGTCGCGTGACTGAACGTCAGACAGATTTACTTAGACGACAAAAAGAACGGTGCTCTGACAACCTTAATTTATACTGGTTCTTTACTGAAGCATTCGAATCAAGCGTCGAGAATAGAACGAGTGGTGACCGAGCCAGGTTGGACTACCTGATACAATATTGTGATGGACTTGAGAAAGCCTCGATTCAACGTCGTACCATTCTCGAAGAGGGCCGGGGCTATCTAGTCGCCAAGGGAATTCTTCGCCAATGGTTTAGACAGAAGCACATGAGAGCAAAAACACATATTGATGAACTTCTGGATGGCCCGTGTCTAACTGACAACGCCCCTGCAGCATTAGTTCAATTAGGTCAGCAGATGACCGTGAGCGAATTAGCGCTCCGGCAACTGAATTACAAACATGACCTTAATTCAAGTAGAACGACTGAAACGATTGTTAGAAGGTGACCCTCCAAATCGTACTTTAAATGGACGGACGAGGCCGCAATCATAACTCATCATAGTCGTGAACTACGGTTCATCGACCTAACACGATTTGTGGAGGAATGTGTCGACACCGCTTGCATGAGATACGATGAGCTAGCAATAATATTTAAATCGATTTATATGATGGCCCCAGAGAGATAAAGGCACAATCGAATCCAGTTGGCCTCAGGAGAAACATCCATCTTGTGCAGATGACAGTGCGGCCACCAGTAACATGTATGGTCCTCGCTTTCGCTGTTCTATTTGCGAGAACAGTCATTTTCCTGATCAGTGCCCATTATTTCTTAAATGTCAACATATCACAACATGTCTTCTTTCTGCATTGATGATATTACTACTTAGTAAATCTATAGAGCAGGGTCTTGAGATCGTGCGAACTAGAAAATTATGCCTCTAGTACTTGAGAGCCAACCACATGGCTAAATAATGCAGATCAAATAAGAGTTGTAGCGCCCAGGAATGTGGGTGGAAACACCACCACCCACTGCACTCCGACTCATCTGCTACTGTCGTTGAAGAGGTACCTATCGTCACCCACCGTCAGGCAGTTGGATTTCACCAGCATGATATACCTCAAACATCTACAGGTAGACCTCATATTGTTTTAGCTACCGTTCCTGTTACTCTACGTTATGGAGAGGTTATCGTTCTAACTTGTGCATTTCTAGACGACGGGTCGTATTGCACCCGTGTCGATGATTCAACACTTGCCAAGCTTGGAATACAAAGAGGCCAGAGATAACTCAGATTGTGCACGCTTAATACAGAGACCATGCATGAATGGGTAGCTGTCCAGTAGGATGTCACTTCCATTGATTTTAAGACAGTCATTCACACTGAGCAGGCAGGGCCAGTGAAGTTGTTGCCCAAAAGTACGTACATTTCGTCCGAACACTCAACAGTTATTATCGTGGCTGAATCTACGGAATATGTTGTTGGGCATATACTACAACCCCAATAACGGTGTATTGATCGGTTGTGACGTCCAGAAGCACACTAGGTCATTGACCAGCGAAAAGGAAAGAAGCACGAACCAAAAGAGATTAAGATAGTCGTAGTTTGGATGCTGGTGAATCCAGTTGGTAGATTAGTCAACGCCCGGACAGCAGTGAATTTTGTAGGTATTGACGCATTACAAGACAACTTAGAAAAGTTGTATCAACAAGACTTTATCGATGCGGGTCCCGTAAAGGAAACGTCTGTGGATGATCGTCAGGCTATTGGGATGATGGGAACTTCAATACGTTTAATCGATGGTCATTACGAGGCAGCCCTCCTCCCTTGGCGTCCTGGCTTGACAAGAGATCCATCGCTCTGAAACGGAGACGAATCCGATCTACAATGCTTAACCTATTGGTGAGTGACGTCAGTTCTGTGCATCACACATCCATCTGTCCACCTCGAACCATGCACCAACCGTTTCAGGTAACTGGTGTGGTTTGCACATGAGCGGTTGGTTAGTAGTTTTATCGTATGACCCAACCACCGTAATCCGCGCACCCATAAACACTGAGTGGATGAACACACTTGATTCTCAATAGCAAATATCCGCTTCTTGGTGTCACTGTTGTTTACTCGTTGATGCCACTGAGGAATGCGACTAAACACAGATGGCCGAATATCCGAAAGCGTTTAACGTCCTCCATCCCCAGCGGTCGAGGTTAACGGTCACAAAAACAAGCTTGACTAATATGTAGGCTCCTTAAGCTGTCTTCTGTTTTCGTTCTTTTTCTAACTTCCAATCTTGTATACACTTATACTTATGTATATTACTCCGCCTGTTCGTGGAGCTTGACCGGAAAATACTGGGGTTCGGGTCGCCGCTCAACTCAACGGCAACGTGGAATATTCTAGAGTAAGAAACGTCTTCTAAAAAGACCAAGAGTTAATGAAAGAAATCTAAATGAAGGAGTCAGAAAGGGTATGAATACAGAGACGTTATTGACTGCGGTCCACAGCCGTCTCGGACGGCGTCGATAGCCCACAATCTCAGTACCCAAGACCCCAGTTGGAGAGACGAGATCTACCCATTTAGTACAATGGAGTAGTCAAGGCATGGATTAAGTCTGATACTGGTGTTGTTGGTGTGAGTAAAAGGAGATCGTCAGTTTAAATGCACCGCCGCGAAAGAGTGAGATGCAACTTCCTCCACATCCGAATCTGTGTAAAAACAAATACAGAGTAACTGACCTGGAGGCTTTAGGCGTGTCACACATGGTGCGCTGTATCAATTAGAGACATCAACCGGCTTTTTAGAGTTTACAGGCAGTTCATGTTAACAATCCGGCCGCTCTGAGTGAAAAAGAAAAATTCCCTAATCTTACACCCCGAGACGCTTAAAGTTAAATGATATTCTAGGTCGCACGTGAGCTGAAGACTAGAAGTTTATCTAATTGAATGCACAGACGATCGTAGTAAACGGGGCTCGAACACACAACTATGTCCACGGAGGTTGGTACCAGCATCACTAAGTAATCATCAGCACAGTCAAGCTGTGTTTCTCAACGCCGTTTGTGTATGTCCCCAACAATCAAATTACGTGTGCATAGGCCCTGCGTGAACCAATGAGCGTACCATGACCTAAATCTTTTGAGGTAGTAGTCGGGAAAACGTGTTTGTGAAGAAATTTTGAGAAGTGCTGTCGAAGAAGGCCCACAGACGAATCCGATTATTGTTCACAAAAAGAGATTGACTTGTAACCACGGGGTAATTTTGAAGGTTATGGGCTACTGTAATATTTCGTTCAACATTCCCGTTGCCGTCTAAGGACAGTCATTAAAAATCAAATAACTCCAGTGACTACTGGCTAAGTGCCTTCAAACCGCATGCAGTTCTCAGTGCCCTTCATCACATCTTGTCTCATGTGTCGTTCCTGCCATACGTAATAGCACATAAAGCAACCTACGTTTTCACACCAGAGATCTAACGTTAGTTGTTGTACAATAACACACTGATTTGCACACTTGACTACTGATATCATTTGATTGAGAAAACAAGACGCGAGTAGTCGAAGTTGGTGTGTCTCGAATACCACAATACACACAAATGAATCGGACGCAGGCAACGCAAGAATTGGATCCTCCAGGACTATACGTCTCGAAATAATTGTGACTGAAAAATGACATTGAAAGTAAACGGAACTGACGATGAGATAACTTGGATACGATGAAAATCGTGCAGGAGCATGTGGAATATTACTGGACTACCGTATATTTACCTGTATTCGATTAATAGGATAACCCAAATTGATCCTTCGCATTTCCTGGGCAGACCTATAGAAGCTGGGTTGATGATCGGTTTCAAAGTCAGCACACGAACTTACCTGCAATTTATCCAGTAAGGCACCACGTAATCATCTTCATGCGTATTAATAATCTAAAAAAAACCAGCAGACTGAACAGTGGTTTACAATATATAAGGCAGAAGTTGAATTTTACCTGACAATTTTATTCCGTTAACCAGGAGAAAGTGAACAAGGCCTCAGCCGCTAACGTTCATCTACGTACTAAGTAAGATAGCATCAAACATCACCGTCAATATCAGTATAACGAGTACCATATTTGGTGGAAGCCACGTGAAATTCAGAACTTTGTAGCAGTGATCCAAGTAGAGTACGAGGTGGATCAATAGTGGTGGTTCAGATCAACGAATTTACAGTTACTCGTTAGAGTTCCAGCTGCGGTGAATATCCTGGATCATGTTTAGACAATCAGATATGCCTTAACAAATTATCCGAGAAAGAAACATCGCGTTATGACCAGTTAGAAAAACCGACCGCGCAAAGTCCCCTCGCTTCAGGAAGTTAGTTGTGGAGAGTAGTCGGGTTCTAGCTGCATAGTTCCATCGCAACATTGTCGTTTTCTGATTCGCGGCCGAACCTAATCATGACACCACGACCTATGACATCGATGGTTCCCTTGCGTACCGCACACTCCCGTCCACGGTCCCACAACTCCTGCTCAAGGAACTTCCATACGTACCTCAGCATCCTATTTCTTCAGACTGGCCGGCTCAAGACCAAGTCGTCCCAACATCTAAAATCGATATAACAACGCGAAAGACTTACCTAGACAACATCCTGGTATCTCCGCCTTTGACCGCCAGGATCTCCCTTCCCTTCTTTCAATCGTCCTCACAGCGGCTGTTTCGGAACAACATCACCGCCCATTCGACGGACGTGACCTAACCGATGAAACTGACTGGGCTACAGTATGGCTTCCATCTCGTCTGTGTCCGTTTGCCACAGCACCTCAGTGTTCGGAACCATGTCCGACGATCGAATACTCAAGATGTGACTCAGACACTGCAAATGGAAACGGCTCAGATAGCGTACGTTCCGTTGATACAATCTCCCACTTTCACCGCCATACGGCAGTAGAGACAGCACCACTGAGCAGCGGACAAACTGCTTGATGTACATCTTCAGGCTGTGGTTCTTCCAGACGCGTCTTTCAACAGGTCCGTAGGCAGCGCCAACCTTCGCCACACGGGCTCGCAACTCGCGGTCCGCGGACAGATTTGTGGACAAGTTGCTACCCCCGTAGCAGAATTCTGCACAGCTGTCAACAACATCTCCACTGATGTGAATTTCAGGTGCACCTGCGGAAACAGCGATTCCGCCCGGAGAAGACTGGAAGAAAGAAAATGTCTTATCTGCGTTGATATCCAGTCCAAACTTGAATACTACAATCAGGAAAGCCGTGGCCAGTTGCTGTAGTTCGTCCTTGTTGGGAGCGAACAGGGCACTGCATCTGCGAAGAGAGGTATGCGTACCGTCGAGGTGTGTAACCGGGCGGGAAAGTCGAATATTCAGTAGGCGTCCATCCGTCCGGTACTCAATTTCAACACCGCTCTTCGCCGAGTCCATGCACCTCTATCCGAACAACACCGGATCAAAAATTGACGTCGGCATTGCAGCGCATATATCCAGCTATCCAACTGCGCGTCCTGTCAATCATTAGGGTTTGGCTCTCCATGGTAGTGATACACATTCCACCGATTGGTCTGTCCCTTACGTGATATGCCACTTCAGTTGCAGTTGCAATGACGCCTATATAGAAAGAATCGCCCGGTGCTTGCGTCAACGCACGGCGAAGCACACTCACAAGCAGTTACCAACTGCAAAGTCAAAAAACGATCACCTGACTATAACAAGCTCGAACAGCCCAGGTTCATCGATCACCAAACACGTCTTAGCGATCGGCCATTCAGTTGACCCTGCCAAATCGTTCACGATTCTTTTACGTAACCGTAGCCCGAAGGTGTTAGCGGTTAGTGAAACGATGCCAATCAGAAAAAATCGGCCGGTTTGGTGTGCACAGAAGGCGCTGACGCCAACAATCCCCTTGCCGTATATACTTGATTGCACTATTAGAGCGCGAAATATTAAAACTACTTGGTTGGTTCGTTCAAGTGTTGTTGCCATGTGCATTTTGTATGAAATTTGCCGATTTGACTTTAGCGACTGATGACAGTCAATCGAAATATTGACATATCGCGACATGTCCTTTGTTTTAATCATCATTTGCCCGTTGAACCACGAAGACCTCCCTTCACACGCTTCCTGGCCATGTTCCTTCGGGTTTACACTGGATGCGAGATATGTGAGTGAAACCACAAGCGATGTAGAGTAAGCCACCCGTGATGACGGTTACGCGCAGACGTCTTTTGGTCCCGGTCACCTTATCAAGTTAACGTCGGTAATGAACGCCGCTCACTATGCGTCTGCACATCCAACAGTTTAGTGACAAACAGTGCGATAGTTTAGTGACAATAAACCTAACAGCGACTACCTGATAAGGTTTGTGTAATGGGTTGTGCACGTTCACGGATGACCGTAAAAATATTGCAAGGAAAAATTTCCACCAGAATGTCTTCACCACAAACACTCATTTGTACAAATGCATTGACGAGTCGCATCGGTCGTACAGAGTCAATTTTAGCGTCAGCTAACCTTATACAACGTGTAAGTTTGCTTTCCGATCTTAGTCGCATTTGGATACAGTGGAGTGTCGCAACCTCCAACGTGCGGTGGCACTACTCATTAACTTTATTGAGAGGTACAACACTACTGGTTACCAGTATGAGGTCAAAATAGATCTAAGTTTATTTTAAAGTAAACAGAGACAATGAAGTTCACACGATAAGTTGTAAGACGGTTAGATAAACTTGCCTTGAACAAAGGTACCGAATGTAATGGCTGCGGTCCAAGACATATCAAATCCATTCCCACACCTTTATCGAAAAATACATTTGAGTAGAAGCTAGATAGAATACACATTGGAATTCGGATGAATGGCATATACACATACAACGCCCAACAAAAGCAGTTGTGTAGAAAAATGCAATAAGCTTTTAGAATGACCGATCAATTTTGTGCACATGTGGTTTTCGAATCAACACACAAACTTTGTCAGACAAACTAAAAATGATAGGAACAACAGGAGTGAAGAGCCTCGTAGACCAAATGGGTTGGGATGCACGAGTCGACTGAAAAAATTACACAGAACTGCTATTCTTTACGATGTTTTGCCTCTGAAAAATCCAACAGTGATGACGAAAAGCAATATGCAGAAGTTATACGAGAATCTAAGAGCATGAAAACTGCGACTTAGGAGTTACAGTTCACACGCTGGAAGGGAGAATGCATACTCTTGTTTGCGGTCTATTCCGCTCTACATTTCAAAAGCGTGGTGTGTTTACGATTGGGGTGTGAACAGACTCGCTGAAAAGTTCTGTTGAGTATAGTGCGTGCGTGTGACCTCTGCCCGGTGAAAACCTCATGGTCATTAAAATTGTTGGTTGACAACGTTACCCGATGACATTTTGCAGTCAACAGCGCACCTGCATTCACATCCCTATCAGTTCGTTTATTTGGTGTCATTTTATTCAGTCTCTGTTTTTCTTTTCTCTTCAAACAAAACCTCTATCTTCACTGTAGCAATGCAAAACACCTTAGAGGAAACCTCATTTTCGCGCATAAAACCCATTAAACACCAAAGGCAACATTCTCAAAAACTAAGGTATAGAATGTGTACCGTACAATGTGGACAGAATTTCCCCATCGCTGAGGATTGTTCGTGTCTGAATGTACCGATCAAGCGTGATAATGGCTGAACCAAATGGGTTTGAAAATTTAACTCGATAGTCATACGCGAAGAACAACTCTGATTACAAGTTTCCAAATCCACCTCCGCAGACCGGTAATTGCGCACACTCGATTGCATGTTGTCTTACTGTTCGTTGCTGACATGAATACATACCAGAAACTTGAACCAACGTCTCCCTTTTCACTTTCGTCCACATCTTTAATTAGCAAACCAAATAACGCAGAAACGAAAGCGCACAATCAACTTTTGCACCTCCAGCACAAACCTGTGGACCTGAGACTTATTCACACAACACTGTGTCTGAAATTTTCCACAAAAAGATTCGATGGTATCCATTGCGTAGTTAATTGATTAATGCCTAACATGTTCTCAACGAAGCTCAGGCTACAAATTCCGAGTACGACAAAAAAATGCATGGGCGATGCGCGATAATCAGTGAACAAATATCTACCCTGACGCTTCCCGTCAAAATGGGCAAGTCGAAAATTGTGGATGAGCGTGAAAGCCACGACCAATTGTGTAAACAGCGAACGGATTTTAATCACTTACCACGGTCCAGTACATGTTGCTTCGTCAAATTCAGTAGCCTATCCTCTACTCGAAAGCAACCAATCCCCGGAGTTATCACAAAGGCTAATTTTCCTGTACGCTCGAAACTTCGATCAATATTATAGCTGGCGTAGACTGAAAATAAATAAATAATGGAGTGCTAAATGCGGAGTCATGTGGCAAAACGTCTTTATGATGTTACACTACTTACAAATCTCACAGTAGCACACAACAAAACGAAAACGTGTAGGCAATGAGCGAAATGGTCCAACAGGGCAACAACGTTCAAGTTAACGTGATGCAATAGAGCGCCGCTTAAACGAATGCAATTAACACGAAAGAATCGCAACAACCTATTTCCTGGTTCCGAAATGGTGCTTAAGCACACACCCATCATGAGAAATCCGTTATGAAAACGGGATCAATGTAACCAACCAATTAACTAACCTCAAACATGGTTGTAGTGACAAAATGCCTACAGTGAACACCCATGGCCCAAACAATCCCAGCCAATCAAAAAGTGTATCAGAAGATGCATGTAGATGTTTCTTATCACTGGTTATGAATCCTGTCAGACATGCTGCGTTGAGCTCACTGTGTGTCAAACTTACTGATGAGGTTCATTCGCATATCACGTTATGAAAACCAACGTGATGACAGAGCGGCGAGAGGTACGAGCAAATAGGGTGCTTGTTCTATACAACCTGATGTGCTCAGAACAGAAAATAGAATTTTCACGCGAGACCAGGGACGACCAAAGCGAATAAAATGAGGTATGACGAATGGAGAGAACAATCGCCAGATTAACGCATTACAGTTGCGTCTCTTGCAGTGGGTAGCATACCTCCGAAGAGTACACACCAAGATAAGTAGGGCATGAACAGAGGCGCAGAACAGCAGCAGAATTCCTACTGTTAGATATGGTTGAGGCCGGTTTCCCATGAAGGTATGAAGGGATGTACACTACTTAACAGCAGCCAATTGTTTTAAACATGTTGACTTTTGAGCAGGGAATATGCTAACCATACCTGGCGTTTTCGCCCAAAACTTTGGCAGTTACCCGTCTGAAGTGTATCAGCGTGGTTGAGTAGTTCGATGTTAATTCGAATTAGATTACAGAGCTCAAGGGTGACGGAAAATCGTCGAGCGATCAAGAAAAATCACTCTCCCTCAGTACGACGATCTGTAAAATGGTCGCGCACCACTTCCGTTTGGAAGTGGTTTCGATCCATCTTCAAGTCGCAAGTCTATACATACCACTATGGCAACATATAACTGATATGTTTGTCACAATGGCAAATGAATACGCAGAAAATTTGTTTGAGTGTGAAAAAAACATGTATTACGAGTCCTGTGGCATAAAAAAGGAGCACCGTATGGCAAAAACCTTGAAAAGAGTATAAAAAAATAGTAGACTTAATAAAAAGAGTGGTATAAGGAAATCGCCGCTTCAAAGTGCTCAATAAGTGTA
Source organism: Paragonimus westermani (assembly GCA_008508345.1). Taxonomy (NCBI): domain Eukaryota; kingdom Metazoa; phylum Platyhelminthes; class Trematoda; order Plagiorchiida; family Troglotrematidae; genus Paragonimus; species Paragonimus westermani. Next base: position 10,035 of record QNGE01008335.1, read on the forward strand.
GGATTTTGCGGTAAATTATTGTGCTTGCGCACATCTACATCAGACAGATACTGTTGTCTAGGGTTGGTTTATGAACCCCGTAAGTTTCTCTCACTCGTTCGCTCTGTGCCAATTGTGCCACGTTTCTAATCGATGATGTTCTCCAAGCTCTATTGCTGCAAACAGATCTTGTCTGGTTAGCCTTGAGTCTCGACCACACATTATTGTGAGCACAGTAAAATTAGTCTATCAGTGATGCACATGTGTGAGCAGGCGCAGTCAGCTCCGCGGGTTGGTGAATGCTAACACAATTATTTTAAAATATTTGGTGAGTTTGACGCCATAAACACCGGAAAACGCAGCGCTCCTCGTTTTGGCGTGTTTTGATCTTTCCGAGTGCAAAGGCGACGATAGTGGGAAAAACCTCATTTATACATATTTCCAACCTTCGGTAACATATCTGATACGAAAGCACTGCGTCGAATTGTCTAGCGAGCTGCATTCGGCACGCTCAACGGCAGAATAACCAAGCGGTCATTTCGATTGTTTTCAACGTCAAAATCTTGTAACATTTTCAGTATGGAAGTTATTGGAGTAAGTTTTACTGAGTTGTCCTGCTTGCACAAATTCACAATTCGGGAAAATTGCTGGTAATTTTATGGATGCTACATGGTGCTGAGTGCGTCAGGCATCATGTGCGAACTAGGCCACAATACTTGACTTGCACCTACACAAAAAAGACACTGGCTTGTTCGTCAGTTCGACCAACGCAAACATGATCGAGATACTGAAAATTCCACTCGGGCGCCGCATACTCGGGGGTCAGCCGCACAACAGCACGGTTTGTCACTTTCTGAACGCATTCGCACAGGTCATCACATATGCATGACCGTTCTTGACTTGGCTGCTGCTTACTCGTATGTCTGTTAGTTGTATCTGTACCCCGCCCCCGTGGTGCCGACATAAAGCAATTTGGTTTTTTTCACCCCATCTAATTTTTCGTCCCTGCAACCGTTTTCTTTCAATCTATAGACCGCTCAGTGCTACCGTCTGATCAACACAAAAACAGGAACGCACAGGTGTTTCACATTTCCATCTCCTGTGCAAACATACGAACTATGACTGATTCACCTGTTCCGGACTTATTAATCCAAAACAACACGTCGACTTGATTCATTTCGACCAGAGTTAGGATGGCAAACTTGTCTCCCCCCCCAGAGCCAACCATTTTGGTCGAGAACAAACCAGTCTACCAAGTGTGAATATGTGGCAAATCCCCGAGATAAAATGAAACTTCCGTCGTTTGCAATTAAGGTATACACCAGTGTGTGGGTATGATAGAAAACAGGATACTCACGATTCATTGCCATATTCAGTGCCTCCAAAAAATTCCCGTCAGCAGCGGATGAGACATGTGTGGTTGGTTCACCGGCTACATCACAAATGGGATAACGAGTACTCAGATAGGTGGTGATTTCCCGTAGAAACACTTTGAATTCCAGTTTCAGTTGAGTCAACACACGCTTCCATTCCTCATAAGTGAATCGCTCGTTTTGGACAATCACGCTGATTCAAACAGAATATATGACAACAGATTGAGTCAGGTACGTGAAAACACCAAATCTCAATCGAATACAAGACTGACAAATAAACCCACCGATAGAAATCTTCAAAAAATCGACCTTCTGCGTTGCAATTCGCTCGCTTTTGATAAATTAAAGGTAGCTCTAAAACATCAAAAGAAGCGAATTTCTAGAGGAATATCGAACAAACAAGAGGACAACAAGCATATCGGGCGAAATAATTAACATCTATGGGTTAACTATCAACTGGAATAAACAGTATTCAAGCTCATTATAACAGAAAACGTATCAAAAAGTGGCCGAAACTTTCGTTCGCGAAGTCAGATTTATCGCCGATGATCAGATTATTGAAGTAGATGGCAAAAATTTAAAAAGCTACTGTATTTCAAACCTCACACCTCAGATTGCACACTGCAAACCTGTCTAAACTGATAAAAAACATCTACGGTGGTTCGGGTTCAAACTCGCGAAGGCCTGCGCATTAGAATGATTCCTTCTGACAAAATAAAACATGATTATATGGCATACTTGCATGTGAAACCAAACTAACTACCTTTAGCTTAGTGATATCAGATGAGGAAAATCCTCACAATAATCTTACCCAAACAGTTTTCCGCAACATTCCTCACAATCAACTTCGAGCTCAACTTCACACCTAAATAAGCCCAGTACAGATAGGTTCGGCTGCTCAGAAATAAGGGCTGTGCCAACAATTCAAAAACGATAAACTCAAAATATGTGAAAGCACACAAGAAACTGATCGAAAGTGGTGAAAACGTTCACTGCTCTGACTAACATGCCATATAACCAAGTCTGTAAACACCTGAGATAACATCAATCTACTAGGCCGTCTAACACTGTTTCGATCAGTAAACTTCTGGAAGACAAAGTGATGGATCACCTTTGTGCCTCCCATTGCATCGGCAGCATTGTTTGGGAAAATGAACGAGCTGGTGGCAGTCCCAACACATACGACCAAACTGCTGAAACCATCTAAAGATGAGTGGCACACTTTATTTCACCTTAAAAAATACCGTGTCTGGTGGACGCTTCAGATCCGAGCAATATCGCAAAGGCATCCGTGACGGAACATAAAATCTCAAATCTTTGGTAGTGTAGAAAGGAACGTTAATGTACAAAACCAGATAAGCGGATATAAGTCCGACTGGTTCCGTATACAGTCGCGAAAGCTAGTATAGTTGAAACTTGGCCCACACTTTATCAACAACAGCTCCAAATTGGACAACGCCTACTAGGTGGATGGACTGAAGCAACAAGATTAAAAAGTAGGCTCGGTGTTAAACTAAATTAGGCTCGTGCAATAATTTCACGCTTTGGGAGTAACAAGGAAATTCCTTGCAGTTGGAGTTAAGACTTCCACAAATTCAGTTGTTCCGACACCATATATAGAAACGGTTGGCGATATGGTAGAAACATCACTATACGATTAGTCATGAATACGGTAGTCTGAATCAATGGTCGTCACAATGATGAAAGAAAATATTCGAAAAAACATTCGAAGGAGAAAAATAATTGAGTCAACTTCAAAAGGGGAGTTATTAGGTGAGGATACAGATAAGCCGCCGACTGTGAAAAGCTGCGATATCAGATACCTTTTCGTACTAGCTACCCGAGTGGTCATGGGGTTTCAAATGGGCAAGTGACGCTCATCTATTGTGCCCAACGGAACAGCATGGGTCTACATACTTCACGAGTATGACGCTGCCTGACCACCCCAAGGTTTCCCTTAATTGTTGGTAGCCCAGGCAAATATCGCCTGGTGTAAATAACGCTCAGCTAGCACACGGAGTATATGATTCAACTACCACAAACTATTCACTAGACAAACTAGTCGCGTACCTAAGTTTTGGTAAAAAGACACTAGTGGACGACTGTGCTGTTTACGCGATCATCCCACTTGATGTGGACCAAGTGGCGGAGACGATGGTCGTGCGCTGCAAACTTTCTCACACTCTTACCACAAAAATGCAGCAAGCTGGATCGCATATAGGCACTGTGAGCTCATTCTACCAAAGAAAATCGAGCGTCCGCCCGGTGCCACAGATTACATTAAAAAAGTCAGCACTTTCGCTGATCGTGTTTACACCTGAGTAGCAACGGTACAGGCTGACAAGATGTCATCCAAGAAGGCAAAACAATTCACAATATCAAGCGGATTGCTTGAAATAATGAAAAAGCGCTGTGCCCCGAACGTACACTTTATATAAGACAATCAAGTTGATCATTTTATTCAGCACAGTCCGCACGCAAATACGTAGATTAGGAAGTCGACCAAGACAAACTTAAATTATGTTACGCTGGTGATACTACACAGATTGAATAGAAAACCTTTGTTTTCAATGGAATGTGATTCTTGTGTTCAAAAAAGGCCAAAAAAATTATGCACAACAAACGAATGATCGTGTCAGTTTGTCCGCTAGCAAGACGCACCAAAATTAAACGTAATCTGTTAACCAACATACCACACCATCGGTTATGACAACTCGCGGATTAAATGTATTTTCAAATAGGTGTTCGAAATACGGTTCGAATCAGTGGCATGAAACTGAGCCCAAATCAATAGAAGCCCATAATGAACAAAACCACAACTGACTGTGCTAAACCAATAAGTACTCCAATCAAATACACGAGAGTCAAGCTGACCACCACAAAATGTTCACCACAGTCCATGTAGTTTATTGGATCCACATATAATACCTAATATATCCATATATAGGAGGGCTGGTTCTAGTAACGAGTTCGGTAGTTGTGAATGTTGCTTGATAGGTTCAGGACGAACAAAACAGCGGGACTCGTCAGCGTGTTGTGTGTGTAAACAAGAGCATGTAAACATGTATAAAGACACCATATACAATGACAAAATAGTAGACCAACTAGAAAACTCAAACGACTGCGTAAGAAAACCACAAAGCACTACATCAGTCCCCGTCTTCTGACCGTTTCGCGCCATCTTTTACGATAGTACAGAATAAAAGTAAACAGCATTAGGATTCTTGCTCGATATTTTCTGTCCGAAGGTGGGACTTATCAATCACAATGTGAAATGTAAAGTTAATTTCAAGCCAACACCACAGTGTTTCTTCATTCGGATAAACAGAGTAGAATACTTAACACGAAGCTGTCGGATGGCCGGCAGGGTGTGATGTGCCAAATACAAAGATTAACCATACCACTGGGAGACACTTGCGATCACCTAAACTGCTGAACAAAAGATCAACCAGAGCAAACGGTATCAGTTTTGAGTACTCATGTAATCTTTTCTGAATACGTCGTAAAACAGAAAACACTAGGGTTTAAAGAATCCGGAATTTCCAAGGGCGTATCTGTAATTGCTGTGATAATCGACAAGTTGACAGTATTCAGCAAAGATCATCTGGAACATCTGAAAAAAGTGCTCATACGCAAAAGTGCAGCAGGGAGAGGACGAAGACCATACGTAAAAAGCATCGCAAAAAGCGGCGTTCTGAGTCGCTAACATCGGATTAGGTGGACCAGTGTCGAAAAGACCTCGTGTAAAGTCACGAGTTCAACACAAAAAGCAAAACCGTTTGAATTAGGCAACTTTAGAGCAAGGCAAACAAACGGCAGACTCACCATCGAGAAACACCCGAGTGAAAAACACAATGGTGCCATCATGATTAGAATTGCTTTCCTGGTAGAATAAATTAAACGCAAAAACAAAAAAAATTACGGGCCAAAACTTCAGGAACAGCTCAGATAGGAACTTCAGTGTTCTCTCAAAGTACAGATCGCCATGCTCATCGAAAAGCCACATTTCTTTGCTGAGTTGTATGAAGATTTGCATTACAGCTGTGGAAGAGCGGAAAACTATCTATTTTTCTTCACCTCCACCAAATTAAGAAAATGATCTACCTTGGTATCAGGACCCACATACCCAGAGGAATATTTTTCACCTTTTCGCCACAGTTCACCCACCTGTACTCTGAAACGAGGAGTAAAAAGGCGGCTTCTTGAAACTTGCCTCATTTGATTGTATCCAATCTTTTTGTTCACCTGTAAAACGCTACCGGTCTACAAAATATAAGTGATGTAGACAAGTTGTGATCTAACCTACCAATTGTTGAATAAAACGATATGAATCACTTCGACTGAAATATTGGTCGCGAATATATAATTCCACCAGATCCAATGTTACAGACTGTAAGTCGAAATTAAGTCAAAATGATAAATATTCCCAACCTCTTTGTCCACTACTTGAACACAGACAATTTTGTGCGGCTGCAGCTTGAACGTTTGCGCAATGGAGTGCTCAATACTAATGACGTCTAAGAGAGGAAGATAATATGAAAGACCGTCGAAAAAGCGTACCTCGTAACTGAACATCATCCCGCAGGTAGGGGACGAGGAACAGCGCGTGATGAGGATCTTCCGGATGGTAAACTTCAATAACATCACCAGCGGAAATTCCATGTGTTCCACGAGAACTTAACAGAACATCCGGTTGATCAAATTCGATGACAGTATGCTCTTTACTGCCTACAATTCCACGGACATCGTGAGTTTGATGGTGTTGAAGCTTGAACTTTTGAGGTGCAATCATAATTACGAGGACATTTTGGCTGAACGGGTGGAATGCGATCGGAAACGATGATGCGAAGCTATGATAAAAATAAGAAATCAAATATACGTTAGTTCCAAGGCCAATTAAACACCAAAAATGAAGTATAATGGCAGAAAATGATCCAACGGCAAGGGTGTAGGATGCACAACAAACGGAGAGCATAGCAAATAAGATGCAACTTCGCCAACGATGTCAGTTCAGAACTGCATATACACACAATATGTGAAGACAGACAGATCAGGTGTAGCTGTTGTATAGATACAGAGGCCATGACGTTAACTGTACGGCGGGCCCATGCAAACAGATGTAGTGGGTCGAATGACATTGTCTGAAACAAACAGATCGCTTGAATAGCGTTCACATATTATTAACCATTTTCCAATTCGCCTCAGCGTTCGATGGATTCGAAAGAATGAAATCACTGACCCCACTACTTTCCACTCAGGCTTCTCTAAAGAGGTCACTTATCGAGAAAGAAGGTAGCTTCTTATGAAGAGTGAATAGGCGAAACATTCAGCTTCAGCGTTAAAAGGAAGCCGGAGGTCTACTTGGTAGACTGTCCGGATCATTCTGTAATGCGGTTAAGTCGTTCGGGGTGCTCAGATCCTGATGTCACCAACAAACAGCTAAAGCGAAAGGGAGTCGAGAGACAGAGGCCACTCATGAGAACCAGCAAAATGAGCAAGCCAGGAATGAAAACTGGAAAAGACTCAGTTGACACCAGGGTGCAGCTTGAGACCACACTCAGAACTCAAGGAATCGATTGGTAAAATATAGTTGCGGCAAAATTGGTGCAGTAGGGTCTGAAATACGGAACATCGCGACTGAACACTTGAACACACATGCTTAGAACAAAGCCGTACCCGTGGGTATTCCGGTTCGGCTTTTCGTCGACCCTCAGTAGTACACAGCGTACATGAACAATGAATAAGGGTGAGTGGATGATAAAAACGAAAGCAACAGAAAATCTGTAAAGAACCAAAGAACGGATGCAGGTTCAACAGTGACCGTGGCGTACGATTACGTCTGAAAGTGTTTCCCACTACCGATGACGTTGGCTCCGCAATCCCCAACACGGCAGATGTNCAGATGTTAGCTCCCAACCTTGCCCTAATCGGACAGAAGGCATACCCGCCATTGAATGTGTCCAACGAATAGTTGGCGAAATGATCACTGGCCTGAGTCATTCCGATCACCAGTCTCGTCAGAGAATTCTTGACTTCTATCCACTGAATTCCAAAAGACCGCGTAGTGATTTAATCCCTATATACTTTATCTTTACCGCAAGACTCGAGCGACAAATCCTAACCTCCATGACTTATAACACTCGAAGTGATGGTTTAGATTTTCTCTGGCGTCGTATATACTTGAAAAGAAAGTTCTTATT
>QNGE01008337.1:0-17576 GCA_008508345.1 Paragonimus westermani
ATTTTGGGGATCCGTTTTTGGGCTACGCGTAACTCAACGATCTGACGTGAATCGTTACAGTCATCGTCTACCCAAAAGTTAGCTCTCCTAGTGCCCAGTGCATCGAAAAATCACCTATGACCACTGTTCTTCCTTGAGGGGCAACATACCAGTTCATCACCCATTGAATTGTTTGGGTTCCCTAGCGTTTGCTTTTCTTGGCCTTGTGATTTTTACCCGCCAACACGTCAAGTTTGTTCACAGACTATAAAACAGTGGAGCGTACGAGATTCAGCAGCATTGGCGGTTCGAAGGTATCAGGTGTTTATGGTCGATTCGGTTGATGCATGACTGTCGAGAACGGTATGCAATGCCACATGTGCGTCCATTGATACCATTTCCAGCGTACTAGCCTCGAGGAAGACCGGTGCCCACTGCTCGCCTTCCCAAAGGATCCGTTTATCTGTATGAACTGTCTAATTCAACAAAAGTGCATCTCATCCGAGGTCATGCTCATCCATATGCGCGTCACCCTCATGGGACGGAAACCAGACACGTGTATGTGTTGCTGCATGGCGTCCATATCAATTCACTGCTGGTTGAAACAGAGAAAGCTTTGTCTAGCATGACTTCAGAACTGAGCTTGTTGATAGGTGTATATTGTTCTCGCGCCCCCTTTGTGAGGCAATGGCCTTGTGTACATCTCAAACTGAGAAAACCGCGTCGAGCTTGAGTGACAAGACACTCCAAGAGAGAAGACCTGTTTTGTGGAGACTATTTCCGGCCACATCCTCTCCAGGAGAACAAACTAAAGCGTCGCTAAGTTGTTCCCATCCGCCAGAGTTCACGAGCATGGTTTCTGCCAGCATATCTCAGTCCAAAGCTACCAAGAAGTCACTTGGACTTCTCGTGTCGTTACCTTCAAAGATTAGAACACGGACGGCACTTGGAAAACGGCTGAACAGGGTAAAAGCCATGGTAATCTCAATGGGGTCCTGCTAGATTGCTGATATTGGGAGTGTTAGAAGTGCTTTCAGCCTGCCAGGACGAGGTCATGCACCGAGGCTGACCTCAAATACCAAGCCAACATAGATCTTTATCCCTGCTTTCAAGAAGAGGCCCGTGTCCCAAATTAGATCAACCCGAAAACCCACATCAGAGGCGGCTGCTTCCATCTCCTTGGATAGCCAATCGTCTGTGGAGCTGCACGGGACTGAAGAAGTAGCTCCCAAAAGTTTCTTCGGACCATCACTCCTCATCCACACACCCGAACTTTCCACCTCAAAAAATGTCCATTGAAACTTACTTCATCCCTAAGCTTTATAACCCAATCAGTCTGCTGAGGCCAAACCCTGCATCCAATATGACTGATACTTGGCTCACACCAACCACTCTTTCCTCGGCTGGATCGGGGTCATTTCAACCTAAGTTCTCTTATGATCTGAAACCCCACCCAAATTTCCGAGGGCGCAAAACTTAAAATCTCCCTCCGGAAATTCCGAAAGCTTGAGCGATTCAAAAGTCACCGATCTTGAGCCAATAAAAGCGGACGAAGCGTCTCGCAGGGATGTTCACATATATTCATACCCCCAAGAAAGTATATGAAGCTGAACTGCCGGTAACATACCCATCCTTGTATCCTCAAGTTGTTTCTCGTACTCTCTCTTTTCCACCCACCGGAATGAGGAAGTAGCGTTCAAATGCGTGCACACCAAATGTCTGAGTCTTCCGAACAAACCACTACGTGCGTCCTCGCGCCCTATCCAACACGCCAGAACAATCAACCGCGAACTGTGAAACGAACCACGACTCTCCTAGGGAAGAGAACCCGTTACCAGAACAACCGCACGAAAGAAGCTGTCGCCGATCACGCAGAACGTACAAACCGGTGGAACGTTTCCAAGCCGGTGAAAACAAGTCAAACTGAAGGGGGAAGGTGTGTGACATCCGAGCCTACTGTTGTCCGCACGTCACCTGTCTACCAGTGCACTCGTGTGTCCCTCTATCTCTCACCCCGGCCCCGAACGAACAAATCCTGTTAACCAAACAAGCGATTGGGTGACTGCTTATCTTATCTGTTCCATCATTAGTATGATGTCATTCACTCGTGTTCGCTAAAGCTACGCACTATTCTCATTCTACTCAGTGCCGACCACGTGTCAGGGCTCGCATTTTAACGTGGTTCTAATTTTTACCAGCGCCATATCGACTAAAAACAGTGAACGCCACCTCATGTCTAGCTGTATTCATTCCGTTGTACTTGGTAACAGTTCGTCTCCACATACACTGTTGTGCTCAAGCTTGGTCACCATATCTCCAAAGAGACACTGTCTTCTTCAAAAAGATACAAAAACTCGCCACACGCATAGCGTGGAGTGTGAAGTTATCGGACTACCGAAATCGACTGAGGTCGTTACACCTGTCCTCTCACGGACAGAAGAGAGTGAGGAGGTACCTTACTGGGTCGTGCGAGTTACTCATCATGTTGGTATACGCTCTTAACTAGTTGGCTTGTGGTGCCACGGGACTGAGTTTTAAGGTACCGTAGCTTCACAGCCGAGAAGACTAAATCAAGGCTGGTTGGCCCATTTCGTTTCTTCATCAACCGGGTAGTCAGTTTTTGCAGTAGGATGCCGTAAGCTATTATGGATAATTTTACATGCGACATGGGATTACGAACGTTCAGCATCGTTATATCAACAGATACGCTGGACGGAGAAATTTCTCCGTGCGTTTACTTCACCACCAGAAAAACCCACGTAAATAAAGAGGACGGAGACGGTGTGCGGTAACTCACGTTTATTTTTGATGGCGGTGAAAGTAAAATATGACAGTGATGATTTCAAACAAATGTACATGTGGAGTCAACGAAACGGTGTGTACAAAAATATACAAAAATGAATTGCTGAATATAACTGAGAACTGTGGATATTAAAATATCCTCCATCTAATTGGTTGCGGGTAAACTGGTTCAGAGATGATACAGCCGATGTCATCCTTAATGTTAGGCCGGATTCCAGGGAGTATGAGTGACAGATGCCCTGTCCATTTCATTGCGTCAAAATGGGCGATTATCTAGGCTTTCAGTAGCCGGCTGAAACGCCCGGCAAACCCATTGGCGCAAAGATGGTATACATTCGTCTTACTGTGTGAACAACCCAGTAACTGCATAAAGCCCTGAAAAATGGAAGGGTGAAACTGGGTGCCTCAATCCGTAGTGATTGTAGATGGCACACCAAAATTTACGACCTAATACTCCAAGAAGGTTTCACCAACTGTCTCTGTTGAAACATCTCTGATGAGTGCAGCTAAAGGAAAACGGGTAAAATGATCGACTGCGGTCAGCAATTACGTACAACCGCTGGAGGGCGGCAGTGGTCCAACGATACCCAGGTGTGCACGGGAAAAACGCGCTTCCGGCCTGGAGAATGTGTCAGTTGTGGTGGCCGTATGCTTGTGCACTTTACCCCTTTGGCATTCAACAAGCTGTTGTAAACAGAGGCGATCACATTTGTTCATAAAGGGCCAAACAAAATGGTGTGTAATCAACCTCAGTGTCCCACGTTTTCTAAGGTGGTATAAACAGTGGAAATGATTAAAAACAGTGCGCCGACATGGAGGTGAGGCAAACGGACCAGGTGTAGCCGTCGAAATATTACATGGAATATCACCAGCTTGTGTCGGCAGAGGGACGGTAGACAATTTCACGGACTTACAATTGGAGGCGTCCCTCATGTTCTCACTCCACCACTGGGCAGCAGTCACTTTACTCAGATCGAAGGGGGGAGGCATTGGACTAAACTGACGTCAGGACGTGGCAGCAACGATATGGATGTCACCACGTAGGTGTCGGATGTCCGTGGTGAACAAGGAGATGTAGTCCAAATGTCTGATATCTCGCGGAGAGCACCGATCAATTTTGGCCAAGGGTTGCTGTTCGCCATTAGCGGATTGTTCTAAGACTGTGCCAACGGCAGCGTGTGACGCATCCGTGGTGAGAGAGACAGGCGTTTGGACCGCAACTAACGGAGTATAGTTTAGCAGGGTAACCTAAGGCTTCTTTTGCCGCCAAGAAGACTGCTTTAGCTTTGGGTGGGAGTTCAGTGGATTTACGTGTCGAGTCAACCTGATCGGTCAGAAGTTCAACATGTGCGCGCAGTGGCGAACGAAACATCGATAATAGTTCAATATGCCGAGGACTCGTTGGAGCTGGGTCATCGTAGTGGGATCGGATAGGTCAAGATAGACTCAGTTGTGTCTGGCGGCGGTGTGATGCCGGTTTTGTCAATGCGATGTTTCTGGAAATCTGGTGAACCAACTGCAAAAACACACTTATCACACTGCGCGAAACGAAAGAGAACGGCACGGAGGTGCGATAAATGTTCCTCGTTCGAGCGGGTAGGAATCAAAACCTTTTCAATATAGACGAACGCGAAAGGAAGTCCACGCAATACCTCGCCCATCAATCACGGAAACGATTGGGCCGTATTGGGGAACGCGAAGGGTATTCTAGTGAACCCAAATGGTCCGAAAGATGTTGTAATGGCTGTCTTCGGGAAGTCCTCTTCGGCAACCGGGATGTGGTAACAGGCGCGTACTAGGTCTAAGTTAGAGCAAATAGTAGTGTCAGCGAGTCCTAAAGAAAGATCGCGGTATAGGGTACCTGTTCGGGATTGTGCAGTTGTTGGGGGCACGGTAATCGCCACAAGGTCGTCAACTGCCCGAAGACTTTCGGTACCGTATGCAGTGGTGTCGCCTAAGAGCTGTTTGACGGTCGAGTTGTGCCTAACTGAAGCATATGTTCGAATTCAGCCTTGGATATTTCGAGTTCGTCAGGATGTAGACGGTATGGGCGAGAGAATGCCGGAGGACCACGTGTTGTAATATGATGCTTCACTTTGTGGGCACGGCCGAGTTAACGATGTAGAGCCCTTCAGGAATGCTCCGATGGACGGTGTCAGTGGAAGAGCAGGCCGGACGCCGATTGATGCGATCGTCGTTCGGAGGTCGTTTACTGTGAATGTGGCAGTGTTGTCAATTAGCTTACATCGACCAAAAGTCAAGAATGTGACAGGAAGTCGGCATTGGTGAGTGACGTCTGAACATCTGCAAGCAGGATTATTCACTGAAAGCGTCGTCGGAGACCGGGGTAGACGGTGAGTGGGCGTTCCCCTAAAATTTGGTCGCGGCCCTGCTTCGCGGTCCGTAAAATGTGTCGGCCTGACTGGATTCGAGCATTTAGTTACAGTGGAATAACGCCGAGCTCGACTCCGGTATCAATAAGGAGCCACAGATCGGCCGATCGACCCCTGACGTAATAGACTTGACCGGTACCTGCCGGGTCAGCGACGGTCATCGCCGTTAGTGTCTAGCCTGCCGGTTTAACGGTGATGCGTGGTGAGTCTGGCTGGGTGCACTTCTTCGCTTAGTGTCAAAAGTTTTGGTGGCACTAACTCCACCCTCCGGGTCCGCCAGAGTTAAGTCGTACCCGCAACACTGTGTTCAGCTTTGATGTAAACGCCCACGTTGGCGCCAAGCATTGCTGGCGATAAGATGAAAATGGATATGGCGCTGCTCGGGAGAAATAATCGAACTCACCAATTTCGTGTAGCCTAATCAATTAAATGATGAAAGTGGCTGAAATATGGCAACACTAAAGTAGAGTTGTGGCGGTGGTGGATGTGTACAAAATGTGTGCGCACAACTAGGAGAGATGCATGATAATAAATATTGGGGTACTTACTGGTGTGTCCAAACCTGTTAAATTTGGTGGTCGACCACGGCAGCGCCAGATTTTATGTTCCGCCGGCGACATATTTAATGGTTTACTGACGTTTCAAGTTCACACCCAGTCCGCTGTAAGTGAGCTCTCTTGTTGATTACGTCTCACTGTCACTGGCAGCTCCGTTGTTTGTTTTCCAGTTGTAGGCACCTTAATGTTGAATGTTTGAATAAATACGTAATTAACTTCAGTGTTTAAACCCCTTTCCGTCTCCTTCAGTTTTCCTTCTCTCTTCCTATATAGGGTTTGCTTTTTCTTCACGGTTGCGTGGCAGTTGATCATTAATGTGAACCACTGATGTATTGCTGTTTATGATGATGATGATGATGATGGCCTAGTAACTGCCCCTGCCAATATCCAACGACGGAGATATTCTCCAGAACGTTTAGTGAGATCGCGCTTGTGATAACTAAATATAACAGTTTCTAAACGAATAAACGTACGAAAAGCTGAAATCACTCATCTCGGGTGTGAAGCTCCTCAGGAAACAAACAAAGAACGTCCGGTTTTCGAAAAGGCGGTGGAAATGTCAATTTATCCAGTGATCACATATTTGAGAAAGAGATTTACATTTGGGCATGATTGCAAGCGGTTCATTGAATTGATCCTCTTGGTTATCGCTGTTGCAATCAACACACCTATCGCTTGCGGTCTCAACGTATATGCCCTCTCCTGGTTGTTTAAGTGGATCAATTTTTCTCAGGAAATGCGGTTTTCATTTGCATGGCGAATAATCGTTTTTGCCCCATTTTGTGTACGACGATAATGTAGCTACGACGGACAGTTTAAAATGTCCAGTACTGGTCAACTCAGTGGTTGCAGTGATTCTTCTCTGGAACATTGTTACACTAATATCTTTGCCTTGGTGAGTATAAGGGATGGGGTTTCCATGCGTTTCTGTTTGCCTGGTTGTATATTTGTGCTTTATTTTTTAGACTGACTTCAGTGGTATACAATACCGCAAGTATGTGCTGAGGTCGGAGAAGGAGTACAAAAGTGCTCTGGAGGATCCCCTTATCAAGTCTTACGCACTTTGCCAGAAAAACAGTGTTCTATCGGCTTGGGTACGGTGCAAACGGGATTCTTTGGAAAAACAAGACCCTTGTGTGTCTGCTAAATTTCAGAAGGAACTGTGGGTGTTCTGGTACGGCAACGGGGACTTTCCTAATGCAGATTCATGCATTCTTCCGGAGTTGTGCGAAGAGGATCGCGGCAACTGGCGTCAGGGGCTCTCTTATGAAACACGCACGGTGCTTTTCAGAGCTCTCCACAATGTCGTTGAAAAGTAAACTTGTTAGAGTCCATATAAAACTTCTAGGTGTCTTCTAAACAAAGGGTTTGTGAGGCTCGGCAAGTGGTTTATTCAACCCTACAAACACAACTACCATCACGATTAGTAAGTCACTACACTTAATTACCTTTATCACATTGTAGCATACAGTACAGTGTCGGTTTCTCGTTTTTCCTTCACGGAGAAAGTACAGTGTGCGCGAGCCTGGATTTACGGCAGCACCCTCTTGTTCGACGGATCGGTTTGAAGCACCTTCAACTATGTTCTGTCAATCAAAGAACCATCCCAGGTAGTACGCACTCTTATATAAGCACTCACTCTCAACTAACCGTTCTTGTGGTTCGTCATAATAAACGTTTATTTTGTTGGGTACGTTACTCTCGTCCTTCCCACAGGTGACGCGAAAAGTGAGCACGCACTGTGTAACTTATTCTCATACCGCGACGCGTTGACAGTAGACCCCTGCATTCAAGTATTGTTGGAATTCCTAGGCCCATTACATTGCATCTCTTCCCATAAAATTGATCAGTGGGCGTACCACTCACCGCGAATCTTCTTGTGGTGGACGACTGTCGCAAAACCCGTTTATTCCGCGCTCACGAAATTCTGTTCGACTGACCGAGATTTTAAGCTGTTCAGTGTGCCGCTATCTTAGGTTTTTCTTATTGCTAATGCTCACCAGTAGCGATAGAAGACACACATCGCGAAATGTTAACATTTCGTTTGCTCTCTTCAATCACGAACGTAAAACATTAGAATATAGTCAGATGTTTACTTCTCTCTGTGTAAAAGATTCCTTCGATCTGGTACAAACTTTACAGAACGTATCAGTGAGTTCACATAGGATGTATTCTATCGACGTTGACTCTATTTACAAACGTCCCCCTTCGAGAAACAATTTGCATTTTATGCTATTTTATTTCCAACCAAAATTTGCCTTTTTGCCTCCCAGTTGATCACCTTAAAGAACAGAATATCCGTTTTGATTTAGGCGGATTGTTCTATAAACAAGTTGATGGTGTAGCAATGGGTAGCCCATTGGGCCCTACACTTGCAAATATATTTTTTTAGAAATGATTGAATTGAAACTATGATGCTATAGGTGGTGCCAGCTTCTATAAGCGATATGCAATTCCGTTCATCCCAGTCGTTCTGTTTCTCATGAGGAGGAAACAAACAGCAATGTATCTTTCCTAGACATTTCAATTACCAGACGGCAGGATGGCTCATTACAACGCTCAGTGCACCGCAAAGCCACTTGGAACGGTCAGTATTTGCAGTTCTCTTCTTTTGCGCTCATTACTTACAAAAGAGGCTTGGTACGAACCTTGTTCCATAGAGTCCGGGAGATAGGCACCGATGACTGTTTACAAGAAGAGGCGAAATTACGAAAGGTACTGCTCACAAACGGATACCCTGAGAAGTTCATCGATGTTCACAGCCATAAAAGACTGACCAACACTGTCGTGAGTGCGGTTCTCAAGAAGCAGGTCTTTTTGAACCTACCCTTCGAAGGCGATCATGTCACAGCCGACGTAAGTAAAAAATTACAGTCTGCTCTAACTCGCACATTCCCTGCGGCTGAATTGCGATTACCACTCACAACTGGGAGTGTCACTCAGCTTATTCGTAATCGTGACCTACCGAAATGTTCCGTCTCACATGTAATCTATCAGTTCACTTGCAGTTGCGGTGACATCTATATCGGCAGAACAAATCGATACCTACCACAAAGAATGGCTGAACATATGCCTAAGTGGTTGATACACGCCATGACGCAACGGACATTGGCAACAGAACGGCTGAAACGAAATCCGATCTCATCCATCACAAAGCACATCATGGAAACAGGTCACGTTGTTGACCCGGCCAACTCATTTCAAGTCATAACCCCAAATTGCTCGCTTTATCCGAAGTGATGTTCATCAACACACCATCCGGCTCTGTGTGTACATAAACTGTGGACTCGCAGTTTGTCTCCTCCGGAACTGACAACAGTCTTTGTTTCATGTATACCCAATCGTTGAATTTTTTTATTGTGTTGCTAACCGCATGCCCTATATATTCTAATGTTTTAAGTTCGCGGCTGAAGAGAGTAAACGAAATGTTAACATCTCGCGATGTATGTCTTCTATCGCTGTTGGTGAACTGGATCAAGAGAACTCAGTGTTTTATATTTCTCATGTATTTACTAACAGGAATTCGGTGTCTGCCGTTTGCAGTTGGTCTCAGATGTCAGACAAATTAATCGAGTTCCGTTTTTCGGCTCATCCTTCCCTTTTAATGGACAACCTTTGTTTACCCGCTTGCATTGTACCGTGATCCTGCTTTAGTGACTGTTTGACTTTCTTTTAGTGGTTTTAGCACCTTACGGTATATCTGCCGAGCTTGTGGGCGTCGGGTCCTCACAGAAAAACGAAGATATTTCGTCAGATTATGAATGCTGGTGTAATTTTTATCCGTTGCGGTCTACGAACGAGCAAGAGTATGATGATAGCTCGACAGTTGGGCTTCCGCAGTTCGCTAAGACAACGCCATCTCTACAGGCTACACGACATCCAGGACAACTCAAACACAACAGTTCGGATAAAAAGGCGAACGAAAATCTTTTCAAAGGACCGGATTCCACTCCTACGTTTGTAGAAGTCATTGCGGGTGAGTTAGTCGTCTGCTGTCTAACGTTATGTTAGCGAGTTTATATCATTTCAGTTCACCATCGAATTAAGGTCTAGCTGTGTTCAACCGTTTTCTAGACATTCAAGGCTTACTCCCTCTGTTGGGTTGTTCATGCGGCTTTGCAAGCAAGGACGGTTGACCCCACTGTTTTCACCACGGGGCTAATGATACAGTTGCTTATGTGGACTATGAGCCCGGATGTCTGTGGTACCCTTATTTGACCACAACTGGTTTTTACTCATTTTGTTCATCCTGTTCATTTTTACTCAGTTGGACCAGTGTGTTACTGGAGTCGTCAAAACCTTGAGGGTTATTTTTAATGACTGATAGTGTGGACATTTGAATACCCCAAATACCTTGAGGATTTTGTTTGACGCGTTTTTGTATGGGTTATGCGCTAAGGAGGCCAACTGTTCATTTGCCACACTGGTCACTGCTAATGTGACGCAATTGGAACGAGGTAAGGATGGCCATATTACGTCTCGGCACTTATCGGTGGGGTTGCCAGGTAGGTGTCGGACTGGGGTCTTTGTGACTTGTCCTCGGCAACTGAAACTGTTAGAGGAGATACTGGTCAGTCGGTTCCTGTAGCCTAAATGTCGTTTGGCTGAGTTGTCTGTGGAGTTAGTGTATCATCATCAACGGTGTTGAGGCTGACCAGAGGGTACTGTGTCTTGAGCCTCCATTCACCTCAGCAGTGATGTGGAATATCTTAGAGGAAGAAAACGTTACTAGAAAGGTTAAAAAGTAAAATAAGACTAAGCGGAAGAACTAGAAATGGCGTGAATGCAGGTCCGCCGTTGACCGTGACAAACTGCCATCTAGGATAGCGTTTCTTGCCAGCGAATCGAGTGATCACGAGGACCCCAGCTAGACAGGCGACACCTACCAACTTTGCTCAATGGAACAGTTAGGGTCTTCGTATTTCGTGATCACGTTGTTGCTCAACCACCACGTGATTTAACCCAAAGTAATGAAAGTCTTGCGTATATCGTTTTGCTTTCATTTGCAACTCAGTTGTTTGTTAGACAGTTACCTTATTGTTGAGTTTAGACATAAGGTCTTAGCGTATCAAGTCCCTTTCCTTCTATCTTCAAACTAGAATCTGTCTTTCCTCTCATTATTGTTCTGCAGTTTGACGTCAGTGTGCTGTTGTAGTTAAGGTTCGCTAACTCACAAGTCACAACGGTAAAACACTTACAACGAAGCCGTTTAATCGTTTGATTTTTGTAGGCGGTTTCCGAATGCGCTATCCCACTTGCTACGTCCTACTGTGCGACGCTGACTGGGATGACCAGTCATCAAACTTCATTCATCAGGACACTAACAAACTGAAGTCTGCTCAGCCTGCTACGAAACGAAACCTATCATCCACTCAGTTCAACTTCGAAATTAAGTCAGAGTCGTCTGCGATCGTAGGTCTTCGGGAACCGAAAACATCTAGCCTGTGGCGTTTTCCTCGGCGGAAGATACTTGCTTCCGTTTCCTTTGCTTCCGCGGGTCTGAAGAATGTCTTAAGATCAGCTAAGGATACCTTGCAGTCAAACCTGGCTTTCGATGTCCGTCGGATTTATCTTGCTGAACGGGCCTTACGCCTCTCCTGTCATGACATTTTTCTCCCGTCCACTGTCAGGCGCACATGGTCACATTCAGAACGGCAGCCATCTTGTGATACTGAATTTTCTGTCGCGGTCACCGATGTACAGCCTACTGCATGTGTTCACGGATTGTCAGCACGCTGCCCTTTCACTAAATGCATTTGCACTTGTTTAAGGTAAGTTGATCGCTGGGTGTGCTGGATTTGTTTAATCTCTTCAACTTAGTATTCATTGGTTCTGTACTAGTTGCTGAGACATGCTCCTCTTCACCTATGGTTTAACTTGAAACAACTATCAGTCGAATCTTATTTAATCACTTTTCTTCATGCGGTGTATGCAATCCATGGGACAGTCACGTACAAAAGCACAACATTCGCAATTCTGCACCAAGTTTGGTCGTAAACTAAAACTCCCTCTGCCGAGGGCTTAGACCATGCTGAACGAGGTGAACACTCGGGCTGGTTTGTATGAAATGTGCTTCGAGTCTCCGAAGTGCAAAGTGCTGCTTCACGACTGGCGCATTCCCGCTCCCGCCTTCTCTGTTATAGACTGGACGGTTTCACATACTCCAGTAACACTGCCTCGTCAGCTTGCGGTATTGCTGACTAGATATCAGATACGTGTTGGTTTTTCCGACCTGTGGCGTCTAAGGATGTTTGACTATAATTAAAACAGGGCACATAGTCCATGTGTGCGTTGTCTTGCGTCATGGTTCGGAAGTTTGGCCTGTTCACAACGAAAATGTCAACAGACTTGCTGTGTTTGACCATCTTTGTCCCCGCTAATTAGCCCACATTAACTAGGCTGACTGCCTTATCATTCCGACTGTTCGCAAGCGCGTAGTCCGGAACGCTCAGGATACTCGACCGACTAGTGAATTAATCCAATTGCACGGTCTCCGATGGCTGAGTATGGTCACGTTTCACTCAGAATCACTTGACGACCAGCACATGCATGAATCAGGAAAAATAGCTTTGTTATTCTCAGCTGTAAAAGCCTCGCTCCATCCTTTTCAGCTATTTGACCGAATGTTACCGACAGCATTTGCACATGCTCTTAGGCAGCTTGCGTTTAAATTTTATACGCTCCTAATCATATCCAGAGTCAGTTGGAACTGAGTGGTGTTTCTTCGTAAGGCTGATGGACGTGGAAGTGTAATTTTGTCGCATCTGCGTAACACCGTCGTGACTTACCTCTTTACAACAAGTTTCCGTTGCTGCCGCGATTTGTTCCCGGTGTTCGTTAGATCTCGTCCGATTAGAACGGTGCAGTTGGTTCACCAGTACTTCCTGTTAAGCATTCTTCACATTACTCTTCGAATGCTAATTTTGTCGTGCATTTACGAGCAAATGACCTGTGTACAGATGAAGCAAAACGGGCATGCACAACAGTATGATCCGAGTCTCTAACAGAGTGGCGCCACCTGTAACCGACTGGTATGTGGTTGAGTTGTATCCACGTCTGCGATGCACCGGCGGTCTCTGTGTGACGCAATGTTTCCTCCTATGTGGAAATGTGGTATTTGAGTTAAGGAGGCCGTGTGGTGCACACAGCTCCAGCAGTCTTTTTCCACTGTCAGTGCGTTGTTCGGACGTCGAACATACCGTTCAGCCGCTTCTCCTTTGGAGTAGGACGGCTGAGTTGGGCGTTAAAATCGCCGACTGGTATGGTTATGCTGGTGTTTAGCCTGCTTCAGAAAGTCAGTCAATGGGGGGTGTCGTAGAGCACATTCTTGCATCCATTTGAGCATACGCTGACCTAATACATTTCTGGTTTGGGTTCTGTTTATTCTGACAGCGCACGGGTGACCGTTCGCTGTGGCCCAGTCGAGCAAGCACTACTTTGCTCTGGTATTCAGTGTGATTCCCACTCCAGCATGACGAGGTTCAGCTTCGGCACCATTAGAGCATATTGGGGGTGGGGTGGGGTAACTGATCGAAAGCTGTCTGAAGGTGAGTGAATAACGGTACTAGACTCGCAAATTTCCGTCTCCCACACAGCCCACATCATGTTCAGAACTGGACAGAGTTGATGCCAGTGCACCCTGCTAATCTACTTGTCGGACACTGTCGATATTGAAGGCGGTAGTGTTTATCGGTTATCGACTTTGAAAAGCAGTCATCCAAGTATACAGGGAAGGCGGAAAAATTGGGGACTAAAATGGACGGGGTAGGTGATGACAAGTAAGTATTACTGTTGCAGAGAGGAATTGAGGCCCTCTATCCAGAATCTCTTATTCTGGAACTTGACTCGCTGGATAATGGGAGGTAGGGTTTCCTAAGGAAATCTCATCTAAAGCAGTGGTTTAAGATTTCGACTCGGGAATTAGGGGGATTTCTTAGCTCGAAGACAATGAGTCAGACATTGATGTGCGATCCTAATCAGTGCTACGCGCAGTTAATGTATTTGAAACCACATCATGCTTTTGAATCATGTCGGTAACCCTCCGACCGTATTGGGTTATACGTCGGTGGTCACGATCATCCTTTGACCGATCAGAAAGTTCTCTCTTATTTGAGAGTACCATCCTTCCTTCCGAAACCAACAGCTTCACAGCCGTGAAAATTGTTCTGCCCTCATACGACCAGTAGTGCGACGGTTACTTTCATCTGCCTTTCGACCGACAAGGTTGCACCTGGTGGGACGGGTTTCTTAGCCAGCATAGTTCTGTGGATCGATGCGGCACACAAAACACCACCGCGTCGACGTAGCAAAATAAGCTGTTTGATAGACGTTCGTCGAACGTATCCTGGTTTATTTTTTTTACACAAAGCTGAACAGAACGGTGCAGTTTGATTTAGGTAAGTGGCTCACCTCATTTCTTACGTACGTTAGATTTCGACAGTCCGGTTAGTAATCAGCTCTTGCGTGCCCACATTATGGTGTTTTGTTGCACAATGACCGTTTACATCCTCAAGACTAATTCTCTTCATAACGTTGCAGATGATTGGTTTCTGACGCGTTACATCATCACAACCATAGACAGCAATACATCAGTGTGGACCACTGATGCTTAACTGCCACAAAACCATGAAGAAGAAAAAGCAAACCTTGCAGATGAAGAGGGGAAAAGTAAGGAACGGGACAGGAAAGAACCTAACTACTGAAAATAATTACGTCTATATTCAGACACCCAACATCAAGGTGCCTGCCTTGCACCAAACAACCGAGCTGTAAGTGAAAGTAAGGCGTCATCAGCAAGACAAATTCATCACGGCTTCCACTGCCTCGCGTCGTTACATGCACTCACTTCACAGACAACTCGGCCAAACAACGACAACATTCACGCCACTGAGTTCGATTAGCCGCCATCTCACCTAACGTCCCCAACCACCGACCCCGTGACTCGCGAGATCCCCAGTCCGGGAGGCGAACCCGATCTAGAGTGACCAAATCCTTCGTGAACGGTTTCATTTGTCTACACCAGGTCATCGTGTGTCCACCTCACACCTTGCGCTAGTCGGTCGCAACGTCGGCAGAGTGCTCGGCGTGGTAGGCGACTAGCTGGCATCCTTAATACATGACCTAACCATCTAAGTGTGTACAAATGTAAGATCTGAACAAAAGAACGCGTTTGACTATCGTTGCGAAACACCCGCTCCCCAACCCCCTTGTTGTTTGTGTGGCAGTTAAGCATTAGTGTGAATCACTGATGTGTTGCTGTCTATGTTGATGATGTGCAACTCGATACGGGGATCGAACGCAGAAATCGGTGTTCAAATACCTGAAGACAGTTTACATCTACCATGAGCGGCCAAATTTTTCTGTCGTAAAGTACTACAACCCTCACTGTTGTCTGTTATACGTGGCCCCATAAGTGCCAGGAGTATACCTCTCTGTGGCCATAGGTGCCCCAGATTTGCGAACGCTGCTCTAGCCTTGGAGATAAGCATTTCTACTTCATTCCCTACACCTCTATCGCCGCCGCTGACGCAGCTTCCCAGGTACACAAACCGGTCAAGATGGCTTCATTATCTGTTATCAAATCTACGTAATCATAGCAATCGTGCAGAATCGCTGTACACTCTGAGGCTGCAAAGCGCATTTTGGAGCAATTAGCAAAGCGTGAAATAGTGTCTCACATTCCTTATGCAGGTTGAAAGCTGCCAAGCAGCAAAACCGTCGTCATCATAATCAAGGTCAGTCAGTCTTTCACCAGGTAAGAGCTCCACGTCGGCATCTTGTGCGGGCTGGTAGCAAAAATGGTGAAGGCGGACAGCCCTGACGTACGACACTGCTTGTGCTGAAATTGTCAAACAGTTCACCGTATACTCTCACCTGAGCTACACTATGAAAATAGAGCGCCGACAGTATGCTCACGTACTTAGTCGACACACCCCTGGGTTTAAGCGACTCTAAAAGTGTGGATCAATCCACCGAATCGAACGCACCTTTATAGTCGAGGAATACGGCTATTGATAAACAGATTGGGAATACGGCTACTGTTGGTTGGCGCTGCTCCAAAATTTGACGAAGAGTAAAAATGTGGTCGATACATCTCCGCCCGGGCAGAACCCTGCCTGTTCTTCCCTAATGTTTACCTCCCGAACTGCAGTGAGTCGACGAAGTTTAGTNTCCCTAATGTTTACCTCCCGAACTGCAGTGAGTCGACGAAGTTTAGTGGATGCCAGAACCCTAGAAATGACGTCAGACTAGTACCCCTGTGGATTTCCCAGGAGCTCCGGATGCCTTCCTCGGATATGAGAGCTATTAACATATGGCCCCGGGACGGTAGGATGGTCTCCGTCGTCCACACAAGTTGAGACAACTAAGTTAGGTCCTCTACTCACGCCTTTCCACCTTCTGTGAAGTGTCGGCAAGACATCGTCTGGTCCGGCAGTCCTGCTACGTTTTAGAGCCGAGATGCAATTGCGGGCTTCAGTCTCAGTGGCAGTTTCCAACTCTGCTGACCAGAGCGCTACAGTACAAGTTTGTGGCGGCAACGCAGTAGAAACAGGAGATCAGTTGAATTGACCCTCAAAGTGTTCCGGCCATCGCCCTAATTTTCTGGACTTATAGATGAGTGTGCCATCTGTTTCGCTAATAGCTTCACTGACAGTCGCCTAGGACCAGTAGCACGGATCAGCTTAAAGATTTTGTCGGTGTTCCTTCAAGTAAAAGCGGTTTCCATCTCCCTGACTCTTCTTCAGTCAAGCCTCACGATCAGCCTTAAGGCTAGGTTTCAATCTCCTACAAATCTGTCTTCTAGACTTGTTATGTGAACTGCCGTCTGGCTTCTACCATCTCCGGGAATTTCCGAGATCCAATGTCTTCAACTCACGTGCCGCATGCTATAATACCTACCTCCCAAATGGCCTGTGAAATTTGAGTCCAGCAGCTGTTAGGATCTTCAGAGTGAGAACTACTAAGTCATTCTTCTAGGCTGATTCGGTATTCACGCTTTACCGATGGTGAAGCCAGTCTCTCAACATCTAGTCGTTGCCCAGCAAAAGCAAGAACGAAGCGACAGTGTGTCAACGCACGATCTGAATCCAAGTACGTACTCCAATAAGAACGACAGTCTTGAATGGAACCCCATCACCTGTAACGGACTGTCTGGTCTATCTGAGACCTGGCCTGATTCGGAGGAGGGTGCCAAGTATAACAATGACGTGCGCGATGCCCAGAAATAATGTTGACTGAAAATAGCTTTTAACTAGCGCACAGCCACGACAATCACCCGCCATTATCTGAACGATGTGATGCTATCTCAAACTGACTACCTAGACGAGGTCCGGCCTCACCAAGGCGGTCGACCTAGACGTTCGTATATCCGGCCAGAATGACTGTATCAGAACTACGTGTCGACCGAAGGAGAGCGGCCAGATCCAAGTGAAACAGGTCATTGACGCCGACGTCACTGTAGTCAGTAGAAGCGTAAGCAGACAGTGAATAGATTTCTGAGTTTTGTGTCTAGAACTCACCTTAACAGAACTTGTCAAGCGGACGGCACAGTCTACTGTTAACAGGAATCCAATCTACTAGTTCGGCCGCGGCCGTCGTGCATACCTATTCCAGCCTGACTCGTAATGGCAGCCGTCGAGTCGCGCGAAGTGTGTAACCAGTATCGGATAGGTAATGCGGGTGCTGTTAGATCCATATGGTGACTGCCGTCCTGGATTCTATTCTCCGAGACACAACATACGTCGATACTCGACGAGTCTAACGTTCGTGTGAGAGCAGCCTGCTGACCTACCCGTTTTACACTGCCGTCACGGTGAGACTAAACCTTGACGTGGTGTGACGGCTT
>QNGE01008338.1:0-17576 GCA_008508345.1 Paragonimus westermani
CAAAAACGATCAGGATCTTCAAATTTCCTGACTACGTTGTTGCTTGACCATCAGGTGATTTCACTGTTGGTCGTCTCAGTATACAATGTCCGGTACGGTGAACGCTCAGATGGTACGCGAAGTAAGTAGCCCAACTACCGTAGGCTGTACAACCAGATTAGCTGACCGCGCATCCCGAGCGTTCCGAAATACGTACCGACGAACGACCGTATTGGTCACGCACTCAGTTCACTTAGGGTGGGCTAAGTGACGGAATTAAAGATGGTCAAACACAGCAAGCCGGTTGACATCTTCGTTGCGCGCCAGCCAGGTTTACAAATCATAGAGAAAAACAGAACGCACGAAAGCACTGAACGATATTTCTTTCAGAGACATATGGACATCTTTCCGACGCCACAGATGACACAGACCGCCATTGCAACTTGTACCTGTCCTGTTCCCGCTGACATCTCAACACCAATATTACAAGCCGACGAGATACTTCTATCCAAGTACGTAAAAGTGTTCACAGTCTTGAGAGGATTGTCCGCAATGAGGATTATACAAGTGAAAACGCCCCAGTCTTTACACTTTGAAGCTGTGAAGTGCATAACATACAAACCAACACGGTCGTTTACCCTATTCAGCATGGTTTACATGGTTTCCGCAGAAAGGCTGGGTAAGACAATATCATCCGCACACTCCATGTCCGTCAACCAAGCGCCAGGAAAAAGCTCAATATCAAGGTCAATGAATTCCCCAAGTGCACCTTACAGAATATCGTCCATGACAAACTGAACAGGAAGGGGGAAATCGGGTACTCCTGATGGACACCAGTGGAAGTGATNTCCATAAACCCTTACCCTAGTTGCACAGTGAGCATACAGTGATCTCAACAGATTCACATGTTTCCCTGGTAGTGCCTTGCGAAGACAGTTCCGGAGAACGTTAGGAGCAACTGAACCGTCGGATGCCTATAAGAGTGCCGATGTCCAAAGATGCGTCGCAAGACAAAACTGTGATCAATGTACCCTCTATCAGATCGGAATCCTGCCTATTCTTCGCGTGCCTGGCTTTCTCTGGCCTTAGTAGGCCGACGTAATATAAATTCAACGAGCAACTTGGAAGAAACAGACACTAGACTGATGCCCCTGTGGTTGTCCCAAAGACTACGGGCCCGTTTTTGAAAACAGAAATTAATGGTGGTAACCACCAACCACGAGGTGTCCCTTCAGTTTCCAGAACCGTCTGGAGGAATTTATTCAGACCTGATATCAACCTCTTTCCATCATCTTTGAAAAGTGAGGAGGAGAGAAGATATGAACCAAGAGATTCGTTAAGCTTCGAAAAGCTTAAGCCCCATGGACACTTCTGCTTTCAAAAGAGGACCGTCTGGAACACACTAACTGATCATTCGGGTTCCGCCGTCAAAATGTTCTGGTCGAATCCAGTTAAACTGTTCCTCAGAATTTTCAGCTCACCTTTCAAGTAGGCGCGATCAACCAGCGATAAGAGAGCCACCCTCTTCATATATGGTCCTATTTACATCGACTCGACGGACAGAAAAAACAACGCATCGGGAACGAGAGCTTTCCGCTATTCCCAGGAAAAAAGGCTTGGTACATCCTTCTCGACTGTTCGACCAAGTGGTGCTCACCGTCTTTGTACAAGCTTTTGGCCAGCTTGCGAAGCTTATTCATGAGGTTTGTCGACTTGACTGAAATCCAGTACAGTCGCGACCAAACACCTCCTGATGCCCCTGTGGTTGTCACACAGATTTCAGTCTCCTTTCAGCAGGTGGCACCACCTGTAACTGACTGCTATATAATCGAGCCATGTCCACGGCTGAGAAACACACGGACGTTTCCATGTAACACAATGCCCCTTCCTATGTTGCAAGGCAGTGCTCGGAATATAAAGAGTGTAAGTGGCGCACAGCTATAGCAGTCTTTGGAAATTATCTGTGTTGTGCCCGGACACCAAACATATCTCTCAGCCGCCTCTCCTCTGAAGAAAAACGAACAAGCTGAGTAATAAGATTGCCCGCTAGTATGATTTCAGAATGTTTGTTCTGCCTCACAAGACCACTGAAGGCGTCGTAGGACACATCTTACTTAGCATCCGAACAGCTGTTTGATGCAACGTTCGCCAATATAATGAATATGCAACGTTTTCTTTTGTTGGACCTCAACCGACTTATTAAGTCTGACAGCGTACAGGCGACTATTCACTGGGATCCAATAGAGTAAACACTGTTCTACTCTGGGGCTCAGTGCGATTCCCATTCCAACCTGACCACGAGCTGCTCCAGCTTCGACGTCATCAGAAACCTTGAGAAACTCCCCACTAAACAGTTATCTAGAGGTGAGCTCAAGCGGATAACGGCGCTAAAATCGTAGACTCGCGTCTCCCACACAGCGCATGTCAAGCTCCAGAATTGAGAAAGTACTTGCCGGAGCAGCTTACTGGCCAAGTTACTGGACTGTGTGAACACTGAAGGCCCCAATGTTGACCAATTGTCTCGGTCTTAGAAAACAATCATCAGCCGAGGGAATACGGAAGGTAGAAAACTTGAGAGGAAAAATAGAAGCAGAAAGACGTGATAGGTGAATAATACCATTGTCAGGAGAACGATAACTTCAGACACTTCCCGATCATTTATGCCACCGAAGGGATTGACTTGAAGGACCCCACCCCGAGTCTCCGACTCCAGAGTCTGACCTGCAAGGCAACAGGATACAGGGTTTTCTTGATTAACCCTACCCGGGGCCAGGGACTCAAGAGTCTGACTCATTTGGTGGTGATGGGTTTGCCAAGCACAGTGAACAAGACATTAATATCTGATTCTGAACACTGCTGCACGCAGTGAGTTTATGCGAAGCTACATCAAGCTTCTGAGTGATACCGGAGTTTTTCGACCATATTGGACAGTACGCTGTCGGTCACGGTCAACCGTTGGGCGATCGGAGTACTCCATGTTTGAGGGTTCTAGTCTGGTTCCAGCTATTTCCATGTAGTCCCTCTCCTCATGCACTTATTAGGGACATTTTTCCCGAAACTTTGTTTCTCGTCCCTTATTCACTGTTTCGAACGTACACAAAATCATTCAGTTACGTGTGTTTTTCATTGAATGAGCATGTGTTTCACTGGGTCCGTGGTTGACGCAAGGCCAGGTACTGTCGTCAAACAAGTGGCTTGTCTTTTCATACCTATTACACATACCTGCACACGACATGTAAACATTTGGTTACACTTATTTATCCCAAGTTTCACTTTGGATCATTGATTCTACACTCCGACGGTTCGCGGTATGCTTCGCATGTTTGTGGATCCGAAATTCGGTCAGTGCGATTACTCCCGTTTAGGCATGATCTGTTTTGAATTGTACAACTTGTACGGGATCCCGTATGTCATACGCTGGTGAAATTCCTGCGGGTTAACATCTGGAAACATAATCTAACTTATCAGCCATAGCCATACTTGTGGGGTACTTTTTATCGATTGATACGTAGAATGTTTATCTTAGATCATCTTAACGTACTGTGAGCGCCGTATTAGCAAGCTTCTGTTTATTTCCATGTACATATTTTTGTGCCAACCAAAGGTTCAACCTAAAACTGACGGACAATGTTTAGACGTAATAAAATGGGCCATCAAGGACTTCCGAATGTAAAAAAGCAATTGTGGGACTTCTGACCATCCACTCTGGTTAGAACTTTTTTCGAAAAATGGGCCCACAAAATGTGCGTGTTTGCTCACGTCCATGTGCTACTGGTATGACTGATGTCACTCAACAATGACTGTCCACACGTTCGTCTTATTGGAAGGAAATTCCTTGTATCTGACAAGGAAACTTATATTAGTGATGCCATTCGATGCAGGGTGACGGAAAAGCATGGAAATGGCTGTGCTTCACTATATTTGACAGGGGTTGTTGAGCATAGCTGTGTAGGGCTCTGAAAGGATAATACGGAAATGTGTGCAAGCTGCATCTCCTGTTCCGCTATTGACAGTATATTTCTTTAGTGTTTCAAGCAGGCTCGCGGTGTCATCTAATGTTATGAACCTTAGAAAGCATACTAAATATGAATTTCATCCTCAGTTCCTATTATAATTCTTCTGCCGAGGTGTCGGCTCCTGGCTTTGCTCCCATGTAACATTCTACCGCAGCAAAACCTCTTCTTTGTTAACTAAGGCATTAATTAATCGTCCTCTAATCTCGTCTTTGAAAGTAAACCAAACCAGACCTATTCTGTTGCCTTGACCTCGACCAATAAGTGTGATCACATTGTTCCAAATGCACCAGTGGCTCAAATACGTCCCCATATGTGCTGATTCTCCGCTTGCCACATGGGGCTCGGCGTTTGTGTGCAGGCTCAGAAAAAAGTGACAG
The DNA here is from genome assembly GCA_008508345.1 of Paragonimus westermani. Taxonomy (NCBI): domain Eukaryota; kingdom Metazoa; phylum Platyhelminthes; class Trematoda; order Plagiorchiida; family Troglotrematidae; genus Paragonimus; species Paragonimus westermani. The sequence goes on from QNGE01008338.1 coordinate 4,373, forward strand.
TTTCCTGATCACTATGTGGCTAGGGTTTAGGTGGACACAAGCTCTGACATTGGAGATTCCAGTACAATTGTGTCCCCACCTCCATAAGTGATGTTTTAAGAAGGAACAAACAGTTTACGTTAGCGACGATGCCAGGCTTGGCCAACTGTCACAGTCTATATTGTTTGTGTTAGCGGCTTCTTAAACTATTTTTTATTTGAATTGCTTGCTCGCCGCCGATTGTGTACCACTCTCTTTATCTTTCATCTCCGTTTATCTCGACCCTAGTTCCGATTATGGTGGAAGTGGTTATAGTTGAACAAGATAAAATCGTTACCTTTGCGTTGTGCCCCCAACTCTCTACACTCTGATACAGAGTGGTAATGGCAAGTTACGAAAGTGCGGTGTGACAGACAAACAAACAAAAACTAGATGCACACTGGCAAAATGTTCCGAGTTGATTCCATGGGTCTGACGAGCATATTAGAGATGAGTTCTAAACGTACCAAGACTCGAGTCTAGTATCTCCCAAGCAAGTGGGCAAAGTCGTCAATAATGACTCGTTTGACATACATGCAAAACACCAACAGAGAATGCAATCACCTACTCAAAATAAAATCGAAGTGAAGGTTGACAGAACTTGCCGAGTCGAAATCAGTTAGTGACATGCGATCCACTTGTGAGCATACAAAACGCCAACATAAACAAAGAGAAGGAACAGAGAAACCCACTTTCTTGTGCTTCCGCTGTTGACTGATAAATGTAGGCGTCCAAAATATCTGTGTGCAAATCGTGACCGGGTTTCGGAGGAGCCAACAGTTTTTGAATATACTGCTCTTTTAGAACAAGGAAAATCCCCGCGGCATGACGTAAAGAAAGATGCACGTCTTTGGCTTCATCTTGGGAGACTCTGAAATGGGAAATCGACACATTCTAAGCGTCTTTCAACTAATGAATAGCAAACTTGACCAAAAAGTTACATATTAGAAACTGGGTTTGGTTTGGTAAGCAATGATTACCATCAACTGAAGCGCAAACAGCATCAACCGCTCAAATGAATCAGCGCCGTCGGACATATTTCTGTCATGTGGAACAAAAAAGCTTTGCAATTGCTAGATCTCACATGCATAACCCAGTTTGAACGGTCCAGTTTCACTGTCGCTTGATTAACACGATTGTTCCTGCTTACGTTTGGACGATCTAACGGTGTCCAGTATGCATGGGTCTTTGTAGACCACATGGTAACAAAGGCCCTCCAGTAAAAAAAGACAAAAACCTGACCAACTGACCCACATTTACACGCACACCGTCTGACATCCAACCTTACCAACGGGAACTATCGCTAGAGCCGTTTAGACGACCGTCACGCGATCAAGTTGAGCTTAGCCTCTGTTTTAAAAATGACGATAGCGACAGAACAGAAGATGGCATATCATATACATTTTCGCATAACACATGAAACTTATGCATCACAACGAATGGGAAATGGTGGAGGGTAGACGCTAAAACAGCGCTCATAAGAGCACCAGATCTCACAGCAAGTACTTTTATAACTTTCATTCTACGCCAGTCCCTACAGCATGTCAGACAGGTGAGAATGATACCTCGGAGTTCAACCAAGAGCATCAAAGTCTCCACTCTATGAAACAACATTATTCATTGACTACTCAGCGGCCACATTCAGTTTTAACCACACAGAGAGAAAAAAATGCCGAACAGGACAAGAGATGGGTTGACATTCAGAAAGCACATTCCAGTCATTGTAGTCTATTCAGAAAAATCGGCGCGCTCAACGACAGGTTACACTCATCCGTTCCAAAAGTGGTAGCGAGCTGCACCGTTGCTTATACAATGAGTTCATCACGCAAGTTTTGCTGCGCAAAACAACTCAAACATGCAGTGCCGTGGATTAAATCAGAATTCACTTGAACGCGTCGGCCTTCTGCCGACATTGTGGTGTGAAAAATGAAAATGTGGTCAAAGCAACTACAACAAAGGCGAAACCCAAACCTACTCTTTAGGTGCTGTAATCACTCTACGAAGAACCATATTGGTCAGCAGTGTGGACGCCACTGAAAGCAGACGTATTCACGGGAACCGTCAAACTTGTTACGAAGGCCATAATGAAAGCGACAATCTACTGAGTCTGAGACCAAATCGGCTGTGATGGTTTCCCCAACACAGAACCATCGACTCTCCGATTAAGGTGGCTAATTTTTTTCAGAATAGAGTAAAATACATTTGATCGCAACGCTTTTGTTCCAGACGCCTAATATCATGTAAGACGCCAGGAAATAGACGCGTACACGGAGTTAGAAGCAAGAGCAGCGCCACGACAGGTCTGGAAATGCAAACCAGCAATTGTGCAGTTCCAAATACCCTACCAAGCGTTCTACTTGAAGCTAACCATGTAGGCTAGTGTGATTAAACTGCAGGTTTTGACGGTATGTTGAGACTTAATTTTTAAACACTCTATAGAAACTCGAAGATAAGCGTCCAGGAAACACTCAAAACAGTGAAGGTATACTCCACGAAGCAACTAATCGGAAAAGTAACCACGACAGACAATTCCAAGTTTAACATCATTAACAAGTAGTCCCTGATCGCGGGGTTATTGATTGCAGTTCAAAGGACAGTAACTGTTTGCAATCGAGACGATCAGGAAGTCCGAACACTATTCATACACGGAGCGTTTAGGTGTGATTGACCAGCCATGCCTAGTGTGAGCTCACTGACGTTGTGGTTAACAAATTAGTCTTACAAACACGGCGGTCGGAGTGCAAATTCCGGATTGGACAAGGATGGGCACTACTGATGAGCTCTACTATGAACGAAACTGCAGTCTGGTGTTTCCTTACGAAGTGGGTTGGCCGAAAGGCTTACCTGAATGCGAGGACTATCATCAAATGTGGATGGTGTTCAATTCGAAATAGGCATTTCGTTCAGACGAACCTTCCAACCAGCTTCATCATAAGCAAGGCATTAGATCAGAGACTCACTTTTGTCAAAGCTCATTGGTGCGGTATATATTTGCCACAATGGGGATTTGAATTCTAGCTACGCCTTCATGAGACAACAGTGGTAATCCTTGTGTCAGTGATGCCATATTGGGCACGAAGGAGTTGTCATATATGAATGGTCAGTCACTTTCGCTTGTGACCAAGATGCCCGGTCGCATCGATAAGAGACAATTGCGGCCTGCTAACTCCAGCCAACACCTCTGATTAGGATCACTGAGTTAGGTTGTAATCTCTAATTTTGAAGATATGTACTACTGAGGAACTCTAACAAAAGTGAAAACCCCAAATTATGCCTCTTTTCGGAAGAGTCTGACTGAGAAATAAATAAATATGAACGATTTCCAACTTGAAATTAACCAAATCCCCCATCAGAACAAACAATGACAGAGTACAGGTACAGTCGAAACTCCGTAGTAGCATCACTTCTAAGTTCAGGCTGAGTGAAGCTACCAGATGGAGTGGCGCTATTAGAGCAAACATGCAAGTAAATAAAATACAACATACAGCCAAATCATTTATGGTGTGAGTAGGCGATGTTGACTTGTCAAAAAATCATCAACTCCATGTTCGAGGGTAGTCATTTTTTCGTGGGTCACCAATAGGGTGTAACCATGTTTTGTACAAAAGTCCAAAAACATGGCACTAATACCGAGGTTTAACTGTATCCGTTTTTCAACGCAATACACATACCGAATCAGAAGGGAACAATGATGGATCAACGAGTCAGACGATCAGTAAAAAATCATTTGCTGTATTTTGCCACACACTTTGCGAGAACGAGAAAAATCTCCTGAACTAAAAGAGTAACAACGTTACCACCAGTACCGCCATCATCACCGGCAACAGTAACGACGAGAAAGATGCAGCAACTCGTAGGTGTGAAAATGACCATAACAAACAACACAAGGTGACAGAAAAATGAACCCTTCCGAAGTTGACCTACACAGAGGCTTTTTACCGAAACCGAAAAGAGACATTGTTTCACAGTTTCATCCCGGAAACATCACGGTCGCCGGCTGGTTGGAAACGCAATCCCACAGAGCACTAAGCTGCAACCCACAGCGTACCTGCCTCTAAATAATTATGAATCTTTCAAGTAATTCATGTACTTTTTAGAAAGCTCCTTTCGGAGGTCTATTCGTCAGCTGTGTTAGGAACAACGACCCAAAATAAGGTAGCATATAGTTAACTTCACGTTGGAGTGTGCATGCCTCTATGTGGGTGGAAAAATCGACACAATACTGTTCAGTTGAGCTAAACACACGTGCTTTATAGTGTTCGAACGACTACCGTTGGAAGAGAGATGTGAACAAAATTGGACCAAAAGGCAGCATGGAACTCATCATCATTATAGACAGCAATATATCAGTGGTTCTCGTTCATGCCTACCTGCCACAAAACCATGAAAAAAGCAAACCCTGTACAGAGAAAGGGGGAAAAAAGAAAGGGAGTGGACCTAAAAATCAGAAATAGCTTCGTCTATATTCAGACATTCAGCATCAAGGTGCCTTACAGCTTGCAGTCAAATTGAGTTGTAAGTGAAAATAATTATGACAGAAAATACCAAAAGAGACAGAAACACTGGCTACACTTTGTGAATATGGAAGAAACAGCAGGAAACAAAATCGCCAACGGGGCGTGTATTAATTCAGAAACGAAGAGTCCAAGGTCGTACGTTGGCCCATTTGTGTTTGTTCGAGGGCAACGATGAAAAGCATCTAACTTCAGATGATCCATTTAAGTTTTATTTGTTCCACTCTGATAACTATTCAACAGGCCGGAATTACTACGAGTAACACAACAAAAGGAGACAAATCTAAACAGAACTTCGCTTGTTCATGGAGGACTTTTTAGTATCTGTGTCAGAAGGCGGCTCTGGTGCATAAAACGTGCACAAAACACACTGCCAGACCGGAAAATCTGGTCTACAATAGTGTAACTAGCAACAGAAGGTAAGTTTCAGTAAGTTACTCGAGACTTATGAGCATGACAACGTTAATTAACTGCACTCAGAAACTGCATATTTTTTATCCGTGAGAGCCAGTAAAGCGATCTCTCGAACTTGTTGGGCATCATCCGCACCATGCATGTCAAAAGAACGAAGCCAAAGCCTGTGAAAATATATCGGAATAATAATCCACGTAGTCACTTACAGGATAATGGCACTGAAGTTGAAAGAAGATACACGAATTACTTTCTCTAGTCGTCTAATATATCGTCCGACACTCCAAAACCCTCGCGAAAACATTATACAGCAATCAGCACATGGTACACATTAATAATGCTAATTCAAACCGGTTAGAGTATGAATGGAAACAACTAAGGCTGTAAGGTGTACCAATCAACCTACTCATCTTTCGCAGCCACTTTAGCAGCATGCTTTGTCAGCCAGAGGGCGACCGTGAACAGCATAGAGCACACTTCGAAGAGTGCATCAGGTTCAACTCTATGAAAAAATATGGATATACATACATAGACAATAACTACCAAGAGACAAGAACTTGACATCAGCGTCATAACAAAACTAGGTTAACAATGACATTAAGAATGGAAATATGTAACCTTAGACAACCAACTGGAGGCTCTTAGGGAAATTGCTTTGGGAAACACAGAAACTTAGAACACGAGAGCCGTTTACTACAATTGTTCACTATGTCCGGCAGTGCCGTTAATCTAAGGTAAATATCAAATCTCGACACCGACTAGGAGACCGAGAACATCTCACCGACGAAAGACTTTTCTAGGCCTGAACCCAGATAATTCACTGATCCCCGGCTATTGTTAACAAGCCAAACCTGAAGCCGAAAATAGTAGGACGTATCAGGCGATGAGTCGACGTATGTAAGACATGTCCGAAACAACACAACCTGTAAAACGAGACTTATTATATATATATATATATATATATATATATGTTGATGACGAACCGTCAGCGGTTGTGAAAAATGTTTTTTCGGAGTTACTTCAGTGCTGGCGGATTGTCTGACGAGATAAAAATTATTCAGCTGAGGTGCGGACAGTGTTAGTTAAATTGTACCACCCGAAGTGCCGATGTGACCGGCTTTCCAATAAGGCGCCGAGTGTATAGTTTCGAGATCAAGACATTTATTGGCATACAAGATTTGTCTATCCCGAAAATATACCAGCGAACCGCCTCATAACTCATGCGGTGTTCCGACTATATACGTGCCACAAAAATATCTGTGATCGAAAAAAATACAGTCCTTGAACATAAGCCGAATTAACAGGCCACGGTTCACATCAACACAGAAGGGCTGCTCACAGTGGGACTTTGTGAACCCGAGTTTTTAACGAAAGGTTGTCACGCAGACGCAACACGTAGCAAAGGTCCACAAGGGCCCTATGGGATTCAGCTATTAGATCGCCGATTTCAGCAAATAATCCATCCAAGCGGGTGCAACAATAAAGATAAGTGAAGTCCGTGAACACCAGCAACGCATCATCGGCAACGACTGACACAGGTCACTCGGAGTAGAACTTTATATTTCGTTGAAGCATAAGTGTCGGCCGAAGTGATGAACTGTTACTGGTCACTGAGTGAGGACGTTATGTACTGTCTGTGCAACATTAAAAAACACGACGACACTGTTGGCATACTTCAGGTTCGAAAGTTGATCAACAGGGAATAACTCTACACCTCTGTCATGCGATTTATCAGAAAGCACTTACATACTCCAACAGTGACATTTGAATAGGATCGCTCTCCAAGATCCTATCCAATGCAAAGGGGGCGAGAAAAACCGAGTGATACTGTTGTAATCCATTTGGGACATTAAAAGACGGCATGAAACACGACGTTGTAATATATTCAGACTGGAGTAGTTTCTTGTTTGGAGGGTTCAGCCAATCCAGGTTCCGGCAAAAGCTGCTACAGACGGAATTATGGTCAAACTGCCGTCAACTAATCATACACAATGATCAAATGGTGTTAAATCCGTATGTTTCAAACAGCCGAGTTGCTAGATGCAGGGTTGTGAAACAACACAGCAACAAACAGGTCAATACAAACGCGAGAACGCCTGCTGCTTAAAAGCAATCGTAAATAATGTTGTTCTATAAAAAGCTGATGCTTTTCTCATAAATTAGGACGGCTTGGTGCCGCTCAGTCCTCTGTTCCGATATCCTCTCAACTGGATAGCCCGATACGCGACAGATGTGAACTGAGATCTGGAAACGCAACGCGAGACACTGCATATACAGTACAACCCCACAGGTTTCACATATTGAACCATACAAAACGAAATAGAGGAATTGGAAACTACATGCGAGGAAAGTAAGATCCACAGAAAACATATCACTACTTCCATTTTTCCCTGAGGACCTAAATTTGACAGATACTAAATGGGTACCCTGCTCTTGTCCAAGTAGGTCCCAGTGTATATAGCTAGTGGGGGCTGCTGTTAAGCAAGAGATTGACACGTGATATTGGTAACTAAGCCAACAGAGTCACAATCAAGGTAAAAGAGGCTTCTGTCCGCAAATGCACAATGAGTGATCGGGAGGGGGGTTACCCCTGACATCTTACTTCAGTATGAAGTCACTGGTTGTGAACTGAAGTGATGTTTCAGTCGAACGCAACAGAGACTAAGTAAGGTCAGTGAAGGTAATACGATTGAGAAAAGGCTTCTTCAGGGTAACCGCTAATCAGTGCCGCGCAGAATCCCCTCCAAATGAGTAGACTCATTACTCAGCAACAATCCTTACAGTATTCAGATCAAAAATCTTCACTTGTAGACTACCATAAACAGTCCCAGCGAGGCACGCTTTGGTCTGTTCAGAGTCACTCATTTAGTTACCAGACTAAGATGCTGGGTTTATAGAACACAACCCCTGAATTACTGTTTTGTGTGCATGCTGACTTAAACAATGAATAAGGAAGACATACACAGGTGGAGTATGTTTTGCCTCTGCACTGTTGGACCATTTGAATAAAATGACGCTCCTCAATTTGTTTGTCGTTTCCTGCGAATTCTCCGGCGGATTGACGAAGCCCATCAATAAGGAGATGTAATGACTCGCTTTTGAAATCATCGTATCGGAGTCCACTGAAGCATCACCCATTAATTTCAAAATACTGGCCCTCTGAGAAGCAGCATCACTGAAGGACGAAACGAGAGAACAATACAAAAAAACATTTGGGAAGGTGGAAACATCGTCACAGGCTATCAAGCACAGAGGAAATTAGTAGTGTATTACACTCGTGGAACCATCAACAAAATCATGAATTTCGATGGTACTGGTAGTCGAAGTGAATCGGCCAAAAAGAAGACAAACACGATCTGGCTGTCGAAGACAACGGAAGTAGCTGTCCACATGTGAACGAGATGCAATGCAAATAACAAGGGATGTACGATACATATTCAACCAGAAATGACACTGGTTCGCGTGTCAAAAACCAAACAAGAAGAGACCAAAACTGAACCCAATGATGCCTAATTCCAGAATTAATGTCACCAGAGTTTAAGCGTATTCAAATCAAATGTAGACGTCAATGACGGTTCCTGACAACTTAAGTGTATGATTAAGGTGAAATAAAGCTCTTACTTGCCATCATAAGATGTTTGCCATCAAGTGGCACTCACGGTTACATATATCCGGATTATAGATGTATTTTCCAAATTTACTTAACAATGTACAAATAGACCGGGTCGCCAACCTGTTGACTTACGAGTGAATTGGCGACGTTATCACGGAAATAGTCTGCGCCTGACTGACAAACCTCCACGGTTGATCAAAGCTTGCGTGCTGAGGTGAACATCTACTGTCCAGTTTATCAACTCACCTTTGCATCTTACATACACAATGAGGACTGCCGACTCCGTACCGACTGTATCGTTAGGTGCAGAAAGAGAGAAACGAGTGTATGTGTGGTGGGGTTATTTGGCAGAAACACTGTAAAAGGCAACAAATCATTGTGCTGCTAGAAGTCTTAGGTCCAACACACGGCAGAGAGTTTGAAAAATTGGTGTGTACACACAGCCGTAGATCTAACCAACAACTGGATTTCCCACATACCCCCCCAAATTCTTCCATCGTTATCGAAACCAAACTGAGCATTGGCAGTATAAAGTTTTGACCCACTTAAGGCGATTTTTATTCTTGGTTCACTCCAAAAGACATACATACCATACCATACAGAGTTAGCTCAGACACTGGCAATCTACTGAATCGGCTGATCACCAATGATTGGATGACTAGAAAACTTGTTCCAGTAGGTAGCAGAATTACTCTCAGTCGCTATGGACAAGCACAGGACTATTGATCAGTTACAAGACAAAAAGGCTGTAGGTGAAGACGGGCTGCTAACCAAATAATTGGAGCATAGAGTTCATTGTTCCAACTAGATGGCTCTATCTGATAAGAGGAAACTGTTTCGGAAAATTTCAATGGTACTCTGGTTGCACCTGTAGTTAAGAGCGGGAACATGTAAAGCACAGTTATCGGAGAATCAGTCTCCCGGGGTGCGCTGGAAAGATCATGGTAAGTAGTCGGCCAAACTGAAGTAATATCGAAATTTTTGAGGCTTATGTTCCAGAGAAGCCGTATGAATTCCGGGCCAGTCACAACATGACACACATAGTGATCGCCGCTCGCCAGATCGCGATAGTATCAGGGATGTAGCAGACCATAAGAAACAGTTTGTGGATTTCACTGAAGCGTCTGATCCCACATGTTATGGGACTCTGTGGATGATGCTGGGTAAGTTTATTGGTCCTGATAAGCTCCTTATTCAGTCATACTAGTCATAGGCCTGACCGGTGGGTAATGTGGTTCGAACCACAACAGTGACTTGAAAAACATTCACGAGAAAAGACAGAAAGGAGAACAAGACTGAATACATGAAGCAGAGGCCGAATGAGTAACTCTGCCATCTTGAGTAGCTTTCTAACAAGCGATCTGAATGGTCACCAGGTCCCCAAACTGGCAAGCGAAATTTACCTACTCCACTAAATGAAACAATCAGAGATCTCAGTTTGTCACCGAGTTTTTGCTTAACTATCTCGCCGTATATCCAGTTGTTAGCAGTCCCAGTAAGCAATGCTCGGTGCGGCAAATGCTCAGCCGACATGCAGAGTGCGTGACCCAACCACCACAAACTGTGCAACCTGATTAGCCGACCAAATGGTCGCTTCTCCTGAATGTCCCGATGTTGGCAGTAGAGAATGGTCGCTTCGCTCCCATGACCATTTTACCTCACGCGGGATAAATGGACGAGACAAAGGTGGACAGACAGCAGATGTGTTCATACGTTCGTCACAAATAGGCCACGTTTCCGAATCGCTGAACAAAGTGAAGAGCGCACATGCTCATTATTCGGTTGAAACAGGATGTCGTTTCTACTGCTGCTCAGTTGACCTTATCAGAATTCATGCAAGTTGACGAGATGGGCGAAACGGTTCACAACTTTGAACAGATTGCTTACAAAAAAGAAGCGTGGAAGTGAAAAGACCTCCGTATTCAAACAACAAGTTGAAGGTGCAAAACGCAGTTCACACAAACTAATCCGACAACTTACCCTATTCAATATCGCCTGGGTGCTTTTGGCAGCACCACCCGCATACCCAGTGCTGATCAACCGAATGCCAGGAATAGACTCAACACCAATGTCAGCGAATCCCCCAAATGCATCTGTCAGAATGTTGTCCACGACAAAGGGAGGAATGGACACCCTGGAGAATCCCATTAGAGGTGCTAAACACCTGAGACAGTTATCCATAAGCTTTACCTCGGCTTTCACAGTGGGCATACAATGACCTTAATAGGTCCATGTATTTCCATGAAACCTTTTCTCAAACAGGGCAGTTCAAGAGAACGTTGGGGGTGATTGAACCGAAGGCAGTCCTTAGGTCTAAAACGACTACGACCGTCAATCACCTGTGAGAGTGAAGATGCCGTCGATGAGTGAAAGTGTGGCCAACGCGCCCTTGACCGGTTCAAAATCCAACCTATTTTTCGCGTATACGACTTTTCATGGGCTTGAGTAATCGATATATACACAGTCACTGAGTCACTTGAACGCAGCGGATGCCTCTGAGTGTCAAGGAGACTTTGAGCCTGCTAAAAAAGCACCAATCACAAGGTAACACACCAGGCTCCCAAATCGCCATCCCAGTAAGGAGGAGGAAAGATACCTGGTCCAAGAGCCTTGTTACACCCCAATAATTTAAACTCAAACAGCACCTGCTAAAGTCACTCGCTGATATGAACTCGATGTTAAAATTTCACTAGAGGATAAGTGACAGCGTCGTAGAACGCATCCTTGATAGCAAGCGAGCTAATGTACGTCGATATTAGAATAAACAACGCCATTCCGATGTGTTGACAGACTTTGGCCGGAGTACTGAGTCTGACAACCCACAAGCAACTGATCACTGGAATTCGATCGAGCAAAGTGTTCCGCTCTGGAACTCACTGCGGTTCCCACTTCAGATTTACCGGGAGATTCAGCTTTGGTGTCACCAGAGAGCCTGAAAGAGAAACGCTCAGACTGACAATTATCTGGGAGTGAACTTAAGAGAATGGCGGTGATAGAAACGTACGATCACGTCCCTCATATACAACAGATATCCACCTGTATACCTCAGAGAATATCCCGGACAGAATGAGAAGGTAGTAATGGGTGTCACTGATGACAGAACGATAACGCTTAGTACTTTTCGGTCGTTTATGTAGCGGAAGAAGATTTTTCCTCAGTGACTTCTGTCCCAAACAGACTAGAAATTAGCACCCGCGGGAAAAAGGAAGAACGGGCTTTCTTTGGGAACCCTAACTACAGCCAGTGACTTAAGATTCCAAGTGAGTCACACTTAGTGGGGAGAACCTTGCTTGGCCGGGACCGAAGTGAATAAGAAAATGATGTCTGATGCTGATCACTGCTAGAATGTCTGGAAGGAATGCTGTAAGACTGTTATGGTTTGCTCTGCCTCGATCGTTCGCGGAGATAAGCCGTTTCTTACTAACCTTTGCAACTTTTCTGCCATCTAACTTTTTTCTCTTCCTCCGTCTACTACGACTGTTGTGGGGGACAGATTCGGATGCGGAATACTAGGACGTGCCTAGTAGATAATGGTGTACCAAGACAGAATATAGCTTTTCTTATTTTTTCGGATTTCTCTTAAAAATCAGTTAAGGAGGTTTGGGAAGCTTCGAAAGTGTTAAAGTGAATAGCGAAATTGATTTCAATGAAATCACCGAATTTGAGAGGGTCAAAAAAGCGTTCCTCGCGAATTTTTTCCATTGTCCGCACGGGCCCGGCATCATTTTGCCACCTGGGTATTTCACCGACACCCTTTTCGTTAGACGGACGACTTGGACCTATAGTACGGATTACCCTGGAGAATCTGCGGGTGCTCCCCAGTGCAGAAGCGATCATCAGTTCATTAACTTACTTCGGAGGCCGGACCCCACCATGGGGGACCAGCCCATGTCTCAGCTTCCTGAACTGGTTATACGGATTGTCATTAGGAATGTTCCGTCGCACATCTAACAGTTCAGTGGCTTTCTTTGAGATATACTGTGTTAATGTCACAAACGGCTGTGCCGCATACAAGAAGACCTGCTTCATGAATGACCTAGGAGATTTGGGTCCTGAAATCTTCCAGGCTACATTAATTAGGATTACTTTCGAATTTTGGTTGTTACTCATTGTCGACGGCCTAGCCAGTTTTTCAGTAGATAGTCAGTGCGGTCGGTAGAGTCGTTGCCAAGCGAAAATGAGAATGAAACGTCAGAGTACGAGCGCGTGTTTTGAACCTAACCATATGCCTATATGAAAATGACGATCCTGATCGTGGCCACATCACCTTTAACTAACAGTTGTGTGACCTACCTGATACCAAGTCTGGTTTGAAGAGGTAGGTCGTCAAATTCAACAATGACGCGCACGATGTCCGAAACCAGCGTTGATTAAAAGTGGTCTGTGATCAGCACACAGCAGAAAGAGCTCTTCACAGCTATCCGAACAGTGCGATGCCAGCCCAACCCTTCAACTTAGACGATACTCGGCCTTATCAAAGTGGTCCATCTGGACGTCCGTAACTCCGCCGAAAATGACTGTATCAGAATTACTCGTTGACTCGGGGAGAGCGGTCATCTCTATGTTAAAGGCGAACTTGACGGTGATGTCACTTGGACTCTGGAGACTCGGCGTCTCCAGTTAGCCGTAACGCACCTTGCGAAGCGGA